>JAQZBX010021779.1:0-32029 GCA_029593785.1 Cabassous unicinctus
ACTGAACACCCAATATTGCAGTGATAAAAGGAAAAATGTCAAAAAATATATTTTTTAAAATTTTTGTGTTTTTTTTCCCATTTTTTGAATATCCCAATCCTTTAATCTTATTTTATTTTTATTGTTTTTTTTTAAGTTTCCATGTGTTTCATCTTTTACCTTTAAACTTGTCATTATTATTTCATTTTCCTATTAATTGTATTTGGCTATTATATGGGCTACAAATTCAAAGAAGCTTTGGATCACAGAAGGGTTACAATAGGGGTGGGACTTGATCAAGTTGGGGGGGTGTCAGGAATAGGAGTTTCATGGGAGGAAGTTCACCTGAACATAGATAAACATATATAAAATTGTTCAAATCATCATGGTGTGGGGCATGGTCACAGTGGGTGGAGAATCACTCAATAAATGAGATAATACTGAATTCCTAGTCTGGAGTGCTCTGCCACATTCTCCAAGGGAGCAGCAACAGTCCCCCAAATGCAGGGGCAGTGTCTGGCAAAGGAGGATGATCCACTGATGGGTTCTTTTTATTGATGACTAGCTTTACAAGTCTATACTCTTGAAATTGAAACTCAGCCTATTGTTATGGGGTGCCTAAGGGTTGCCACCTGAGCGCCTCCTTGTTGCTCAAATATGGCCTCTCTCTAAGCCAAACTCAGCATATGAATGCATTATCTTCCTCCCAGCATGGGACATGACTTCCGGGGATGAGCCTCCCTGGCAATAAGGGATTATTACCAAGTGCCAACTGGCAATGTGACTGGAAAAGGACCTTGAATAAAAGGGAGAAAAGGTAAAGACAAATGAGATCATATGGCTAAGAGACTTCAAAGTGAGTCGGGAGGTCATCCCAGAGGTAACGCGTACACTTACCTCAGTAAGATCTCATAGAACACCAAAGTGGATATTAACCCAAATAGAAGGCTCCTGAAAGCTTAGGAGACACCCAGCTCCTATATAAGAGGGGAAAGCTCTAGAGATTGATGCCTTATCAGTGCACTCTGCTTTGGAATCTGTGCTTCTGAGAGTGACAGAGTTGGACTCAAATAAGACCTCCCTGCACATCAGTCCCTTCTATTCAAACCTATATGTGGTGCTGGAGTTTGTAGGTATACTTCCAGATACTGGAGGCTTTGTCTTGCCTATGTTCCAGCTGGACCTGGAATCTCCATGGAGCTGCAACTCTTACTCTACAGGTCAATGGACTCACCCAAGACACATGGTGAGGAGATGATGATGGACAATGGTCATCCCAGGGAATGGAGAGTCTTCAGCTGCTGGCAGGATAATCCCATCCATCTTATCCACAGGATATAAGTTCTCTCTTACTTGGAGGTGGTGCACATCACCATCCCAGACTTCTCAGGATTGGGGGAAGAGCTATGGGCTAGAGTGGACTTACTGGTATTCTGTTGTAGAACATAGTGATTCAAGCAATAAAAGAAATTCCATCAATTATACGGAGCAAGTGACCACTGAATTCTTTGGGGGCAGGGAGAGGGAAAAGCAGTTGCAATACAGGGGCTTTTTTGGGTCATGGAAATTATCCTGTATGACATTACAATGACAGATATAGGCCATTTTACATCAGCATATAACATGCAGAACTGTGTGGGAGTGGGTGTGGTCTACAATGTGAACTATGGTCCATGCTTAGTAGAAAATCCCAGGATGTGTATATCTATTCCAGGTGATGTGCAACACTAATGAAAGATGTTTATGTGGGAGGTTGCGGGGGGTGTGGCAGGTGGGGAACATGGGCATCCCTATAATTTTTGTGTAACAGTTATGTAATCTAAGCACCTTTTAAAAAATAAAAAAATATGAAACGTTTTTGAAAAAGTATTGCCCTTGCAACACACACACAAAAGAAGATAGCACTATGGTTAGTGTATGTTATATGTATTTTGTATATATGAATATTGGAGATAAAATTATTGGAGTTCCAACAATTTATTTTATATAAAATTTGATCTTAGTATATATAAAAAAAGAAAATAGATTAGGATGAAAGTAGTAAACCAGGCCGCTGCTGAGTCTGGCATGCACACTTTTGAGTGAGGAGGAGAATCAGACGTGAAATCCACTGTGGTTTAGAAGATACAGACCCTGGCATGGCATCCCTCTTTGTTCTAACCTGAATCACAAACACTGCCCTAATCAGGGAATCCCACTGAACTCTCTTTCTTAGTCTAATTGGAAAAGACTCAGGAGACTGCCCTGAGATGTCTCAGTTTTGATTCTAGTAACCACTGGCAGAACGCTTTGTGCCTCCATAAGGGACAGTCTGCATGTGAGAATTTCCCTCTTACTACAACGAAACTTTCCTTATTCAGACACTTCAATGGAAGGCACATAATCCTAAACATAGAGAGCTTCTTAAGGGAAACATGTATATTTAGAGAAAGCCCCCGACCTAACAGGAAATCAGCTCTTACCCTCCCTCTGCACCTGCTCTTGAGGGTGAAACCCATGTCCAGTGGATCCTGACCACCCCTGAAGCCCAGCACCCTGCAACTGCCCTGCAAGGTGGGATTGACTCTGGATTCACACCACCTCAGCTCACTGTGTCTTCCTCAACAATACACTGCTGTATCTTTGGTTCTCTGACTCTCCATCTGCAGACAGAGCGTGTTCCTGTGAAAGCCCCTGAGATAGGGAATTGGCCCTTCCCAGCTCTGCCTTGTGTGTGGTAGTATCAGCATTGCTAATGAGTAAGATACTCTCTAGCCCTTCCCTGTAGCCTGGGGGTCTCAGGCCATGTTGTAGCTACTGGAGGTGAATCCAGGGTCTGCCAAGGATGGTGCCAGAGACCCACTGTCTGTATGAAATCTCTCCCAGGCTCCGTCAACTGGATGCCTGCAAGCAAAGCCATCCTGGTGAGGAAACCAGCCACACATCCAATGTTTCTCTCACTCACATCAACTCACTTTCTCAGTATCTCTAATTCCCCTTAAAATGACCTTATGAAATGGTGATAAGGAAAACCCAGCTTCTTCCTAACTTCACATTGATTCTTTTGTGTTCATTCCTGATGACCAAATGGGAACACCTGGGAATCCCAGAGTTTGGGGCTCTTCTCCCAGAACTGCAGAGTTTGGGCTGGGCTGGTTTACATAAGCAAAAGGAGAGCCCCTATTTGCAAGTCCTCTTACTATGTAGCAAGTTCTGGGGTTGGTGCCTTGGTAGAGTGAAGTGACCAGAGCAGATATGACTGTCCTGGGGGAATTGGGAAACAATGATAACATTTGGAAGAATATGATTTCTTATTATGTGATATTGCTGGGCTAAACACAAAATACCCATGGTCTTAATAAGAGTGAGCCCCAGGGTAGTGCTCCCCTGAATCAGCTCCAAAACAGAGTGAAGCAGGCCTTGTGGGATGTGCAGCATCCCTCTGTGTAATAAGAGCATTGTGTGATATTGCTTCCTACTACTGTTTACTTAAGGAATGCAGAGAGAGCCAGACTTCATGCAGATGTATTTAAAGGAGTTCCTGGCTTTTCACAGGTGTGATTACCTATCAGTCTATCTCTCCAAACCAACAATCTATCTATTTCTTAGTTTTTAGTAGCATTTTTGAAGAATATTTATATATGATAATCTTCACATTTTAAAATGTACAATTTGATAAGTATATTATATTTACACCCCTGTAAAATCATTTCAAACCAGATAATGAACACTCAAAAGTTTTCACTGGTACTCATATAAGTCCTACTCATTGTTTCTTCCCTCTCTCCAAACAATTAATCTTCTTTTATTAATATTGAATTGGCATATAAATTATATACCATATAATTCACCCATTTAAATTAATATAATTAAACATTTTTATTATATTGCACATATACCTGCCACCACCACCAGAGTCAGTAGTAGGTTTTCATCACTTCACAAAGAAACTATATACCTTCTAGTTATCATATTTCTATCCTTCCACCTCCCATCTATCCCTAATCAACATATAATGTACTTTTTTTTTAAATGACAGATATAAGCCCTATGCTTGGCTTTAATATGAAATGAATCACAAATTATGTTGCCTTTCACTCACCATTATTTTTCCAACATTCATCCAGTGGTAACAAATATTAATAATTCATTTTTTAAATCAATGATCCTTGCAATAAAAATACAATCCAAATTTCCCACTTAAATTCCCAATTTTGTGCTGTCCACACAAACAACCATTATTACAAGATTTTTATGACCTCCAACAGACTCCTTTACCCATTAAGGATGAACTCCCATTTAGTTCCTGAATCTGATAATCTCTAACCTACTTTCTGTATCTATGAATTTTCTCTTCCTGAAATTTCTTCTGTGTGAAATCACACCAATTTTTAACCTGTTTTATTGACCTGGTTAAATCAACAACACATTTCATGATTTATCTGTGTTGTAGCATGCATCAGAACTTCATACCTTTGTACAACCAGATAAAATTTCATTGAGAGTATATACCACAATTTTATTTATCCAATCAACTGTTGATGGACACCAGGATCACTTCTATACCTTGGCTAATATTAAAAATGTTGCTGTGAACTTTTTTTCTTTCTTTCTTTTTCTTTCTTTCTTTCTTTCTTTCTTTCTTTCTTTCTTTCTTTCTTTTTTGTTTATTTGTTCTTTCTTTTTGTTACTCTGAACTTTTGTGTACAGTTATTTGAATCGTGGTTTTCAATCTTTTGGAGTATATTCCTAATAGTGGAGTTGCAGGGTCCTCTGGTAATTTTATGTTTAATTATTTGAGGACTTGCAAATCTGCTTTTCAAAGAGAAGCTGTGTAATAGGTTTCCTATTTCTCCACATCATCTCAAAAACTTCTTTCTATCCTAATTTTTTATTCTAGCCATTCTAGTGGGTTTGAAGTGATATCACATTGTAGTTTTCAGTCATATTTCTCTAATGACAAATCATGCCACACTATTTTTCATGTACTTATTAAGCATATGAATATATTCCTTGTGTCCTTTCATTTTTGTGGAGATGGAAGATGCCCATTCTAGGGATTGTTGCTTCACAATCTTAACGGTGATTCCCTTGTGTCACAAGTTATTTACGGTGAAGAGTCAAATTTATCTATTTTTGCCCTTTTTTAATAAAGATTTATTTATTTATTTGCTTACTTATTTTATCCATTTTAACCTCCCCCTCCCCCATTAGCTGTTTTGTGTCCATTTGATGGGCAACTCTCTGTGTCTGTTTCTGCCTTCTCTTCTCATCTTTCTCCTTCTGTCTTCACTGGGATTCAATCCTTGAGACCCCTGATGTGGGAGAGAGGCATTCTGCCACGTGCACCACCTCAGTTCCTGTTTTTTTGATGCATCTTGTCTTGGCTCTGCCTTGTGTCTCTCTCCTGTTATGTCATCACTTTGCTGTGTGGCTTAGTGTGGCCTGGCATGCCTGCATGTTGGGCATGGGGGCTCACCCATGCTTGGGCCCTGGTATTTTTGTTCTTTTGTTGCTCATACTTTTGACCTAATGTTAAAGAAAAATTTGTTAAATACAATGTCATAAAAATTTGTCCCTATGCTTCCTTCTGAGATGTAGTGTTTGTGCTCTTACATTTAAGGCTGTGAACCATTTTGTGTTTTTTTGTGTGTGTGTATAGTGTGATGTAAATTTCCAAATTTATTCTTTTCTACATGGCTTTCCCATTGTTGCAGCATCATTTGTTGAAAAGCCTATTTTTATCCTTTGGTTTTGATACCCTTATCAAAATTAGTTAACTACATATGTGTGGATTTATTTCTGGACTCTGAGATCTATTTAATTGATCTGTATGTCTATATTTTCTTTCTGCACCACATTTTCTTAAATACCATTGAATCATAGTAAGCTTTGAAACTGAGAAGAATGAGACTTCTTACTATATCTTTATGTTATTTTTTGTCTATTCTTGTTTCTTCACAACATGATTTTTAGAGTCAGTTTTTTTATTTAATACAAATAAATTAGCTGGAAATTTTGCATGAATAATGTTGAATTTGTAGATCACTTGGGGAGTAATATTAGCATAAGAATGTTTAGTATTCTGAAACACAAACATTAAATGATTTCTTATTTATTTACAGCATGAATTTGTTCAAAAATATACTGTATCTGTCAGAGTATAAGTTTAGCACTTTTTATTGAATTTATTCCTAACCATTTATTATTTTATTCTTTAATGTTATTCTGTAAGGAATTATTTTAAATTCATTTTGGGAATGATAATTGCCAGCATATAGAAATACAATTGATTTTTGTATATTGATCTTATTTCCTGCAAACACGTTGTACTCTCTCACGTTGTACACCTCTCCTTGGAGCTGGTGCTGTGTGTGCTTGTCAGCATCCGGAACAACAGGCACCTCCAGAAGTTTAGACTTTCTGGAGACCTAAGCATCTACAACAGCAAGGACGTTTGTCAAATACATACCTCAGCAAGGGGGCCTTGATGGCAAAAAAATCAAACAATTTCAGCAGCTGTTTGAAGAAATACCGAGCAATAGTAGGCAACTAAAGTGGCTGCCCTGTGGGTTTTTGCTGGAAATAGTAACCCCAATATCACTGTCCTCTCTCTCAATGTCTATTGCCAACACCATGGAGCACCTAGTTTACTGGACAACAATATTGCTGGAAACAGCCCTCTTATCAATATAGTCGAACTGGAATGATTTCTGAATCTGCACTAACTTGCCCTGGATTTCTGTGACTTTACAGCTGAGATGGCAAGAGTGTCCACTGATAGCAGCCAAGTGTCTTTGCAGTGACTTTATTTCCTGGATCTTAATGTTTCCGTGAAGCACAAGTCTCTGGACAACATGCTGAATGATGAGCATTGGAAAGCCCTGTCATGAAAGAGCACCAATGTTTGAGTCCGTATAATGGCTTTTGATATCAAAAGTGAAGGTATGTTAAAGATTCTGAAACCCAGTGTACCTCTAGAGAGGATTCATATTGACAGCTATATCACCTGTGTTTCAGGGGCTACTGATGATCTCATATCTAGGCAGTATGACAAGTTCCTAAGTCATTTTATCTTAATGAATGATGTGATTGACATGTCTGGTTTTCCACATCTTAGTGACAACCAGAATGAAGATCTGTTGGTTTTATTAGCAGGGAGGTGCACAAAACTCTCTCTTCTTGCAGGTCATGTTCACACAGTGTGGGCTCACAACCTCAGTGCCATTGCTGCTCTTCATGGCTCTGGTCTAAAATGTGCTTGAAGTCACTGAAGAAAGCATTGATTTTGGCCAAGGTGAACTGGCCAACCAGGATGTGGATCTGGTGCATAACCTTATTAAGCAGGTATCCCTGGACCTGTGTCAACCTCAGGATGCTGTCATGGACATTGGGTCACTCAGTGTCTTCACTGAAACAAATTGTCATTTTTACAGAGAGAGACAAAGCTTCAGTGAAGGTATTTAGCTTTTTTAAAATGTATAATTCCTGTGGTTACATATGCAAGTAGGGTCCTACTATGTTTATCCCTCCAGTAGTGTGAATTAATCTCTTTAGGCTGTTTTTAATCAGTATTAGCTTTATAGAATTGTATATGTATATTCTAATTCTTGATCAAAGAATATAGTCAGGTATTGGTTTAGAAGTTTAAAGTGAAAATGTATAAGTCTTACACCATTAATGGACTTTTACCAAACCTTTGGGAGATAAACTGAAGGTTATCTGAGGTTGCAGGCTAAATGTTTTTTACTGAGTTACTCTGCCTTTTTGATGTTTTTAATATTTGTATATCAGAGTTCAGAGCTCAGGAGCCAAATTATTTTTATACATATATAGATTTATATCCATAACCTGGTGGATTTGTGTGCAGTGCATTACATTCATGTGTTCTGAAAGCATTTCATTAATTTTTATTTGAAAGGGAAGAGAGGCTAATTTGATCCCAAATGAGTTCTCTTTAACAGAAAAGCCAAGACTTTGACTTTCATTACACATACAATAATTGATATCACCAGCTACCATTCTGAATTTTGTATAGTACAAGGTTAGAGAATATTCCTTAATTCTCTTTTAAAAATGTGTTTACATAAACATGTAAATTCAAATTTTGGGGTTTTTAAAAACAGTTTCTGACTTCATTTTTTTCATCAATTATGTTATACATTCAAGCTAGCTTTTTAGCCCAGATTTCAAATAGTGGAGGAAGAAAGAAACTGCATTCCAGAGTAAAACCTCCTAAAAGAAAATCATAGCTCAAAGTTGTAAACACACATTCTTTCAAGCAAACATTAGCTGTGAAATCCCTACCAACAAGTCACTGGGTTTTCCTCTGTCAGTACATATGTCAGATGCAAAAGAATACACTTACATATAGAAGTCCCAACATACTGGCCAGGGATGGCCCATTCTGACCAGCAAGATACTGCTAGATTGAAATAGTTAAGGTTGAATTTTGACCTGTGGTACACAGCTGTGCTGTGGCTCAGCCAGCAACCATAGAACACCAAAAGAAAAAAAAAAGACATGAACCTGTTTCACTCAATAGTGAATGCAAGGGAAAGAAAGGAAAACCTGAAAGCTTGTTCTATCACAGGTATGAGCTGCTATGATACATGAAGAACATTTCATGAAGTATGTTTTAAAACCTTGTTATATCTGAGTGGCTTTAAAAGCCAATTTAACTGTTTCAGGGCAACTCCAGTATAGATGTGGTCTCTGTGTGCCTTCCTCCTGGACCCAGGTTTAAGTGGTACAAATGTTGTACATTTAATGCTAAAGGACAGTCTGCAATTAAAAAATCAGTAGCCAACATAGGTGCCCAGCAGTGCTGAGGCCTGGCTGCTCTACTGTAAGCTTTGGAAATGCAATTTATGCAACAGATGCCCAGATATGATTCTATTTAATGAAAGCATTTATATGTGTTTTACAAATGGTCTTACCATCTTATATTAAAATGACCTTTTGACAGGTGTGCACTGTTTTGTCTCCAGTGAGCACATACCATGCAGATTTTATATGTACATCAGTAGTGTAAATCCAATGGCACAGTGTGTGTAAATGCCATATATGGTGAGATGTTATCTTATGAATGTGATAAGATAAAATAACTCCCAATAGAAACTGTAAGGAAACCAGCTGAATGTTTGACCTGATGACTGATGTTGTATGGTTTATGTTAAATGTATATTCTCTTAGTCAATGAATAAAGCATTAATAAGTGCTCACTGTAATATATTTTATTGCATATTAAGCATGAAAACTTTTAGCATTAAATAAACTGCAACAATCCTTAAACAAAAAGAATAATGATGTGATGGTTAGGCTAATGTGTCAACTTGGCCAGGTAATTGTGTCCAGTTGTTTGGTCAAGTAAGCACTGGGCTAATTATAATACAAGGAAATTTATGGACTCTAGTCACCAGTGAGTTTACTGCATAGATAGCTCATTACATCTACATCAAACAGGGAGATTACCCTCAGCAATGAATGATGATTTATCCAATCAGTTGAATGCCTTAAAAGGTGGAGTGATTTCAGCATTCAGAGAGAATTTCCCAGCTCATCTTTGGAGAATCAGTTTCTCCCAGAAACTCATCAAGGACCTTCTTTGGATTTTCTTTGGAGCCTGTGATTTGCAGCCTCCCTGCAGAACCTGGATTTGTGCATCCCCATTGTCATGTGAGAGATTCATAAAATTTCAAATTATTGATAGATATCTCCTGTTGATTCTGTTTCCCTAGAGAACCCTGACTAATACAAATGATAGTGGTCCATTTTTTGTAAATGTCCTTTAATGTTTTGAGAAAGTTTCTTCTGTACCATGCTCATTGATAGTACATAATTAAAAGGATATTGGATTTTAAGATAATTTTTCCTTGTATATTGAGATGATCATTCAGTTTTCCTTTTTATTCTATTGATTTAATGTGTTACATTATTTGGTTGATGCATTATAAGTAAATCTTGTATCCCTTGGTGAAAATGCTATTTATATGATGTATTTATTTTTATATGTTACTGGGTCTTTCTATCTAGTATTTATTTGAGGATATTCTCCCTATATTCAAAAGAGAAATTGATATCACAATTTGGGAAGAATTGTGATTAATTCCTCTATGAATGATATATAGAATACATCAATGAAGCTATAGTCACCTTGAGTTTTCTTTTTGGGTAGTTATGATTACTAATAAAATCTCTTCATTTGTTTTATATCTATTAAGATGACTTATTTATTTATTTTGTAAACATTTTCATCATATTGCATATTTATAGGAATTTTACCATTTCATCTAAGTTTTCTCATTTATTATGGCACATCATTTTTCAAAATGTTCCATTCAATCATTGATATTTCTGTTATGTCACCCCCTCATTAGTAATTCTAATAAATCTGGTAATTCTACTGTTTCAAATATAGAGTTGAACATGTCTAGATATATTTCTTCAATTTCATTTATTATTTTCTCCCTTTCCAGAATTTCCATTTGATTTTTTAATAATACCTGTCTATAGATATTATTTGGTACAATGTTACTAATATATCTTCCCTTGCTTCTTTTATCAAGTTTTGCACTTGTGAAAATATTTATAATGAGTATTTGAAATAATTAATCTGTTAAATATGATATATGAACTTTCCAGAAGTAGTTTCTGTTATATGTATTTTTCCCAGTGCATGGGTTATGTTTTTATGCATCTTTGTATATCTGGTAATTTCACATTGAAACCCAGACAGTTTGGGTAACATATTGTATCAAGTCCAGATACTGCCAGTCTTCCCCCTTGCACATGTTTTTTGTCTCATTTAGTGACTGGGTGGAATAATTCAGTGAAGTATTCCTGCACCACAGTGTTAAGCCTCTGATAGTTTCCTCAGGGAGGTGCACATTTGGTTATTCCCACAGTCATCCTGGCATGGGAGCTGTACTGGTGGTCCTCTCTTCAAATGGCCATACCCCATTGGTAAACATAAATAATTTTTGTCTAATTGCTCTATTTCTTACAACTATACCATGAGGTCTAAGTATTTCTACAATACAATTTAATAAAAGTTTGAACAATTCTGAGAGTTCATTATGAGGCCAGTGCTGGGTGTTATTTCTAACCCAAGTGGACTCCTCTCAGCTGTCTTATTCTCCACTCCTCACTTGTAAACTATCTGGCAATCAGTCTAGACCATGTCTTCAGTAGTCTACCATTCTTCTGCCAATTTCTTTCCCCACAATGCCACTGCTTGTGAGGAAATTCTCAGGTTTAAACTGCTCCCAACTCTGTTCAAATGAATTCAGCCAAGATCTTTTATGAGAACTCTAAAACTGGGGCTTGAAAGTGAAAACCTCACTCTGAAAGAAACCCCCATTTTAAGAAGTATTTGCTGAGTAAGGGGGGACAGATTGAGGTCCTCTAGGTTGGCCCCTCCTTGCTTGGAATCAGCCTCATGAACCAAAAACAGATATCCTCAGGGGAAAACACCTAAGATTGTGCCTCAATTCCAGGAGTGGGGGATGAGCAACAGAAGGGAGCACTACCTCTTCATCACACACACTCAGGACTTAATCTCAGAACCAGGATCTGGGTAATAGTGAAAGCAGCTGATGCCCTGCTCTTCCTGGGGAAAAAAACACCTCCTATGGGCTTTTAAATGTTTAGATTCATTCACCCAGCATTTATATAATGACTCATTCTTATGTTATTGTGTATCAGGTGACCATTAATTTAAATAGTAAATAGTATTTCAGTATATCCATATGCCTAAATTTATCTTTTAACCTGCTGATTGGTGTTTTTGTTGTTTCCATTTATGTGTAACCTTATTCTCATTGTGGCCACATAGATAGCTGAGAACAATTTTGCTTTTATTTGTACAATAAAAATAAAAATAAGAGATCTGGAAAAACTACAAATTTTCAAAATGTACTCAATATGTAAAAAATTGGTATCACATAGCTAAGAAAAATCCTAAAGTTGCAAGATAGTGGAGTGTTAAAAGAGGAATAGAACCCACACTAAAACTAGTGTGGGCCAGTGTTGTCAGATCATACATAAGTTAGTAAGAAGATGAAACTAGTAATTGTTAATAAATTTCTAAACTCTGAGTGTGATAAAGTTGCTAGAGTGAGTCTCACAGGGGCCATATCCATACTGTCTTGTAGGCTTTTTCTCCAAATTTACATTGGATACACCAAAAACTACACAGCAAAACAAAACAAATAATAGATCATTCTCAGTGGTGTTTAGGGAGAGGGACAGCAATTATTGTAGAAATGCACCCACAACCACCTCCTTAGTTCCACTACAAAATAAAACATTTATCTGCATGGGAAAAGCAAATGAAACCATTATCCTATGGGCAATGGTGGGATCAAATAAGAAGTGGAAGGAGACAAAGTTCATCATGGAAGGAATGTCCAGAATCTTCCCCCCTTCACTGTGGAATAAATGCCTTAACCCACAGATGAAATTCTCTGAAATATACAGCTAAAGACAATGCAGCTTAGTCAGAAATACCTGGGAAAATACACCTTCAACCCCATGAAGGAGCTGTAGAATATGACAGGCCAAGCATTGCCTCATAAGGAGGGGCAGGGTCACTTGGATGATATTTCCATCACTGTCCATCTGGTAAGCTCCCAGCCTCTCCCCTGGCATCTTGTATTATGAGACAGACAGGCACTCAGGTAAGCTTTAGGGGACTGTCATGTTCTGAAAGCATTTCCTTGCCCCTGCACTGGGTTCTATAGGCATACTGGGGTCTGAATACCTGGGAAGAGGATCTCTCTTTCTTTTACACAAATCACAATGATGAGAAAGCTGTTTGCCACAAGGAGATCCAGAGCAAGGTGGAGACACTTGGAGGCATGTTCTGCATCCCAGAATGTGCTGGAACATGAGGTCAAGCACAAGAATGATTAGTTCTGGCCTCCATGTCAGGACCCTCAATTCAGCTCTGCCTTTGGAAGCCTGTGAATGTTTAGAGGGTCCAAGTACTTTCTGATGACCTGACCTGCTTCACAGACAACAATTAGAGGGAGCTCAATATTATATTTATAGAGAACATTTGATGATGTTAGGGGAAAAGAATAGGTGACAAATGGGTGATTACTACAGACATAAAAATATCAAAGAAAGGCTTGAATTAAATATAAATGTATCAGGAATACTATGGTGCATTGTAAAATTGTTCTTTTTATCTTATATACGTATTATATATTGAAAAGCTGTGTGAATCATACAATGATGTCATTTTCTGTAACAGAACTAAAATCTATAATATAAGGGATTTAATGAGAGCAGGGAACTTGTCTTTGATACCAAATAAATTGAGAGAACAAAGTAAGGCACTTGGATGCTACTCCTAGAGAGGGCCAGGCTTTCCCAATCCTCCTCCTTCCATTTGAGGACTTGGGATTCTACATGATGGATGGTGGGGTTAATTTGCTGGGAATTCTCAGAAATTTTAGTTACATTGAGGGAAATTACACAGGGATGGTAAATGTAAACTTTGTTCACATTTTCATGCATACGCTCAAGACAGGACCAATTCCCACAATTTACATAAAATTTATATGATTATATATGTATGAATGTATTTAAACATACATGTATTAACATTTAGAGAAACTCTTCTGATTTTGAATCATGGGTACATCATAGTAGTGCTTAGAAAAGATGCAATGGCTGTTCTCTGGGGGTTACATGTTGTGAAGCAAGGTGTGGTGACCTAAGGCAAGGATAGGAAACTCCTCCCCACCATTTCTGAACCAGCTCTTGGTGCTGGACCTTCATCACAACCTTGTGGTCATGAGCTTGCTTGCAGTTCACCCACTTGTTCCCTGCAGGGGAGGTTTTTGTCTGAGCACACAATGATTTCTTCTCACGGTGTATCTTGCACAATAATACTTGGCAGTATCTTCTGTTCTCAGGCTGCTCAGTTTTAAATAAACTTCTTTCTTGGATATGTCCATAAGTGATGCTGAGTTGAGACTGAAGAGTTGGGTTTGTGCTTCCACCTCTATGTACCCAGCTGACACACTCCAGCCACTTTCCTGGAGACTGGTGGATCCAATCAATATATAGCACAGCCAGTTAAAGAGAATCCAGAGGCTTGCAGGTGAGTGACAGGGTCTGTGAGGGCTTCACCAGGACAGGTCCTGACTCTTTCAGCTGCACCTGGGACAGGACACCTGAGGAGAAGGAGAAAACCAGTGAGTCCTGTGCTCAGATGCATCATCTCCAATACCTTCTTGGCTGAATCCTGAGACACTCACATTTGGGAGCTGCCACCAGAAAGAGGAAGAAACACAAGAGTTTCATGTTCTTGTGGATGAGATCCATGAGGCCCAGGAAATATTTTCCAGACTGAGGAGAAACTTGAATTAAATGTTTGCTCTGGTTTCCACTGTACACCCGTGTCATGATTTGCATTTGGGAGGCAATTTTGTATGTAAAATGAGAGGGGATGAGGGGAGGTCTTTGTCTTTGGGGGACCCTGGGAGGAGGATGCTGGCTGAGCCCTGAGAGAACACAGTCCTCTCACTGAGATGCTCCTCACTGAACCAAGGTTCCTTTATTTCCAGGCAGGTAATGTGTTGAATGGTGAGTCAGATGTGGCCAAATATTCAGGAATGGTTCTGGGAATGTATTCATTGTGCCCCTACACACAGGGATTATATATATGTATTTGTGTGTCTGTTTATGTACTTGTCTATTTCATATATGGAATATATAATATGTATATAATACATAATATGTATATATTCCCTGACAATGTTGATTATAAAGGATTCTGTTTGATTTTTGAATTATCAGTGGAGGAAAGGATGTTTGGTGCCACTTTCTCCAATTCATTCCTCAGCTGTAACTTCATGTGTGAAATTTAAGAAAGTTGTCAGAGCAGTTTTATATTTTATTATTCATCTTAGTGGTATAATCCCCTCTGGGAGCCAGAAAAGACCTCTATGAACCCTCACCTCTGACCAACATGATTGCTCAGGCACCATTTGCCTTGGTCCTGCCCCATCAGGAGTGTCAATGCCACACCTGTGCTACTGGTGCAGGTCAACCTCACTCACCTGAACATTGACTGAATTTGATCCACTCATCCCTGAATATGTCTTACTAAATTATCATATCATGAACAGAACATGAAAGAAACATATTAAAATCTGGCTCTTCATTACTAGTTAATGATTAAATAATAAATTTAGTAATACCTTTATCTCAAGCCTGGTTCCAAGTTGGTGAGTCAGTAACATGAGCTGAAAAGAAATTATCCCATACACTGAAGTCACCATGATTATGGCAGGATTTGTGGATTCAGAAGAACATCATAAGGCATATTCTAAAGTTAAGATCTGGTGCAAGAGGAATTCAGGAATTTCATGAATGGAGGTGCTGTGAGGGCAGGTGCCAGCAGGAAAATGAAATCCACATGGGAGTGAATCTTTTAACTGTGAGGACACTGTGCTGAATATCAAAGTGCATTTTTCATGGATGACATATTTCCACTTCTCAATCTTTGTTGCATTGATTGTGAGATTGACATTTGGTTACATCAAATCGTGTGGATGAACTGCTGTGTATATTTTTTGTTTCACACAACATTATAGCTTTTATCAATGAAATTATCCAAATTTAAATTTTTTAATGAAATTTCACTGAACCTCTGTCTTAAGCCATGTAGCAGAGTCAAAACCAGGTTTACTTGATCTTTATTGTAAGATGAATAGAGAAGTCATTAGAAGAAAATCCATATGCTGAAAGGTAGCACCCTTACACTCTCCCTGCACATGATTCTGGTCCAGGGTCCTAGACTACATGCTCCTGATACCCCCAGCCCTTGTGCTTAATTCTGGCCCTGGACTTGGTGGTCCTGAGCTCCCCTGCACCTGCCCCTCATCCTGGTCCCTAGGATGAGTGCTTCTGACTTTCACCTATCCCTGCTCCTGACCCCTTGACTCCATGGCACTGAGGTTTTACAGCATCTGGCCTTGGCCTCAGTGATCCTGATCTACCCTTGTACTGACTTTAGTCCTGGCCCCTGAACTCCACGTTGCTGAGTGTCCCCTGCACCTGCCTTGGCTCTGGAGGCTGGGTTCCATTGTTCTGAGATTTCCCCACACGTGCCCCAGGTCCTGTCTTCTAAACCCAGTTGTGCTTAGCTCCCATGCACCTGTCCCTGGTTCTGGCCCCTGGTTTCAGTGGCCCAGACTTATTGCTGCACCTGACCATGGTTAACATCCCTGGACTCAATGATCCTGAGTTCTCATTGCACCTGCTCTGTACCTGAAGCTTGGCTTAGTGTTCTCAGGCTTTTCCTCACTTGCCCCTGGTCCTTATCCCAGTGCTGCATGTTCCTGACTTTGCTCTGCATCTACCCCAATCCTGGCCCCGGGCTCAGTAATTCTGAAAGCCCCCTGCAGTCAGTCATACAGAGAGCTGTAGGCGTGGGCTCCTATATTCTTACCTCAAGTGTTGGTCTCAAAGAGGATATCTTCTTTTGTCTTGAGCATGCAAATTGTTGGCTGTAGGTGGCAGCTGAAACTGTCCTTAGCAGATATCCTGGCCATTGAAGGCTGAGCTACAGTTGTGGCCAGTATGGCTGTTGTAGCAGGTCAGCATCTGCAGCCCCTTGTCAGGCTCCTCTGGTTCAAACAGAGCCTGTGGTCATAAAAGCTGTTCCCTCTGCTCTCAGCAGCTGGATGCTCCAGGTGTCCACAGGGAGATTGATTACTTGTCAGATCAACTGATCCCTGGGACAGATCGGGAAACCCAGACCGTTAGAGGAAACTCCACATGACAAAATTTACCCTCCCTTGCTTTGTCTGCACTTGATCCTTCATCCTTGACCTGTGGGGTCTTGAGCAACCCCTGGAGGCCATTCTGTGGGAGAGATTTGAGTCTGGGCTCACACTCCCTTCCTTCAAATTGACTCAGTCAGTAGTACACAGCCATATCCTTGGCTCACAGACTGCCCATCTGCAGACACTGCATGCTCTAGGCATTATTTTTTTGAGATGATGAACTGGTCCTTCAAGATTCCTCAGAGTATGTCTTAATTCCATCACTCCAGGCTCCTCCTTTGACCCTACTGGAACCAACCTATCCATTAACTACTCAACATGAATCCCTAGGATGTGCAGGAGAGTCTCAGAGACACCTCCAGTCATTACTCAAGTCTCCACCAGATTCCACCATCTGGATCCCACATTGGACACTTTGAGGCAAAAGATATCCTGGGCAGAAAACTGTCAGACAATGTCAATCTTCCTTTCACCCATATTCATTCACATACTCAATGTTTATTTTTCCCATAAAATTCATTTTAAACTTGCAATAATAAAAGCACAGCTAAGCACAAACTGCATGGTTTATCCTCTCTATTTGGTTACTGTCACTGAATGAGAACACCTGGTAATCCCTTGACAGGGACTCTTCCCCCAGAGCTGCAGGGTCAGGGCTGGCCTGGTTTTAATCTGCTGAGGGAGGTCCCTGGTTTGCATTTCTTCCTACCATATAGCAAGACCTGGAGTTGGATGTTTTCAGATTGTCCAATGCCCAGAGCAGACAAAAGTGTCCTGGTGATTTGGGTGGCAATGATAGCATTCAGGAAAATGTGATTTCTGATTATATCATTGTGCAGAATTAAACTCTTACACCAATCATTTTATTTCATTTTTTACAAAAGAACACTAAACATGGAAATAAGAATCAGTATAATATCCATTTCAGAGATGCAATTTTACAAACAGAATAAAAGAGCTGAAAGATCTGAAAGAGGGGAATTCTCTCTGTGGACAGTACAAATATAAGATCCCAAGCAAAACAGGCAGAGAAAAACAAATCAATAGAGGAAACTAACATTTTGGTGCCCAGAGCAAAAGAAAAATCAACTCAGGTCTAGATGGCAACAGTAAACACCAAGTCAGCCCCAATTACACCCATGGATCCCCCACAATAAAGGCCTAGCAGAAGGTAGAGTGTGATCTTACCAAAGCAGGAAAAATGAAATAAAATAAAAAAACTAATAATAAAGGAAATAAAATAATACAACAATAACTACCATCTCATGCAACAGGTCTAGCTTTCAACAAAAATATTAGGGTAATTCAAAGAGGAAGAGACCAGTCTTAAAGTGCAAACTATTAGAATGAGCTTAGTGTGATCCAGATCCTGGAATTAAAATATATAAACAAAGAATTTAATATCATAATGATTAATATGATGATATTCTTTTTTTTTTTTTTACAAAAGTCCACAAATCATGTGAAGTAAGTAGCAGTGTTATCTCCATTTTGCAAATGCCAATCTCCAAAAGAAGCAAAGGGTTGTGTAGTGTGCCCAAGACTTCAGATCAGGTGAGAAAGAGCCGCAATGTCTGGAGCTGTGCTCCCCTTAACCAGGACAAGCTGTCACATTCTCAGTGAGGTTTTCAGAAAGCATTTGTGATGCAATTTTGGTGCGATTTAGTATTCCATTATTTCCTTAATTAACATATAATTCACCAGGTTCACACAGATGAATTTGTAGAAGCCCCTGATATTTCACATGTCAATTCTTGTCTATCTATTGTTTTTTCTGTAAAAATACATTAATGTGTTTATTTGCAACAATCTTATTGAGGTATAATTTACATGCAATAAACTGCATACATTTATTGTTTGCAGTTTGGTAAGTAGTGACATATGTGTGTACACATTAATCATAGCCACAACTGAGATAGAGAACAAATCCTTCAGTCTCCAAAGTTTCCTCTTGTACATATTGAATTCCTTCCTCCAAACCATTCCCTCCTCCTCCTCTGTCTGGAGGCATCTACTGATATTATTTTTATTTAGTCTGCATCTTCCAGATTTTATATAAATTGTATTGTACAGTATGTATTTTTGTTTAGTTCCTATCTTTCAGAATAATTATTTGAGATTACACTCATTTTAATGGGTAACAGTCATTTATTTGTTCTGAAACTGAGTGGTTTTCCATTGTTTACTCATAACAGAATGTGTGTATCTATTCACTTGTAGATGAGGACTTGGAAAGTTTCCAGTATTCAGCTTTGACAGAAAAAGATACTTCTCAGCTTGATTACATAGAAATCTAAGAAAAGTTTTCCTTATTCTTATAACAGCAAGAGAAAGCTGGACAAACTGAAAAATTTTTAAATAATATAATAGAAAATTATTCTAACTATGTGCTGCTTACCAGAAAGCAACTTATTTTTAAATGCTTGAAAGGGTAACAACTAAGATTTTTATGCATATTTACCAAGAAAACAAGGACCAAATGAAAATTTTAATATTACATTTGGACAAAGTAGACTTCCCCAAATGAAAATTAATAGTAATACAGATTGATAATACATAGCCATAAAAGGGTCAGACCAAATCGCAATTTATGGAATTGACAGTTGAAATAGACAAGTGGACACTATGGATGCAAACATCAACATTCCACTGTCTTCAATTGTTCAATAACTAGAAAGCTAATAATGAAGACATGGATAATATGAACAGAATTTTCAACGTCCTTGATCCTATTGTCATTTATAGACTAGTCCACTGAAAAACAATATAATATGCATACTATCGCTGGCCAGAAGTGATTAGTAGATATGATAGCTAAATCTATTGTGGTGTCCTACATTGGATCTTTGTAAAACAAAAAGAATATCCCTGATATGACCTGGCAAACACACTTTTAGTTAATTACCTAATAGATTTGACAACAAGGACTCAAACGGATATTTGCACAGTCATTCATATGACATTATTCACAATTGCTGAAAGTTAAAAACAATCCACAACTATCAACAGATGAATTTGTAATCACAATATGACATATACATACAGTGCAATATTTTTAGGCTATAAAAAGAATGAAGTTCTGATACATGCTACTACATGGATGAAAATTGAAGAGATCATGTGTGAAGAAGGCCAGACAAAAATGACAAATATTGTATGATTTCAGTTATATAAAAATATTTAGACTATCCAAATTGTTGAAGTAAAAACAAACAAAAAAACTAGAATACAGGTTACTAGGGTCTGGTGGGATTGGGAAATGAAAAAATAATGCTTAATTGTAATGGAGTTTCTATATGGGGTGATGGAAACGTTTTGGGATGTGTGATGTTGATAGTGGTAATTTATTGTGAATGTAATTAACACCATTGAATTAAATAAAAATGGAAAAATGGGAAATTTCAGGTGTTTTGTGTATATATACACACATATATATACCACCATAAAATATCCAAAGAATAAAAATTAACCTATATATATGTATACTACATGCTATAGTTAATATATAATTACAATATTGTTTCACCAATTTTAAGAAAGTCATCACTCTAACACCAAATATTAATAATGGGGAAAATTGCATGTTTGAGGGCTGCATATGGGAGCGATGTATTATTTGCAAGTTTTTTTTTCTGTAAACCTACAATTGCTTTAATAAAAAATAGTATATAAAGATATTAGTGAAAATGATTCAATTATAACAATATCTGTAGTTTAGTAAATTGAAATGTACCAATGTTAATTTCTTAATTAGGGCAAACATACCATGGTTATGTAATATGTTACCATCAGGAGAAACTGGGATAAGGTATTTGCATTTCCCTTGAAATTTTTGTATAAAGTCAACATTTGAAATAAAACAAAAAACTTCTATAAGATAAAAACACTACCATCAAAAATAAAATCACCTTAACTTATGGAATAGTTTTCTTGGAATTATATTATTGCCTCCAAAATTATAGATTTAAATTTTAGACATATTTTTAAATTGCTATCACAATGGTGATGAATTTTTCATCAGCAATACATACGAAACACTTATTTTCCTTCAAGGTGTGTTAATAAATATAACTATTGAGAAAAATAATCTTTACTTTTTACATTTTCAGTACTATATTGTTGGAATGAACACATTGAGGCTTCCTAAAAACAAGAAGAGCAGTTAACCAATGATAAAAACTTTACTTTCTAGATGGAATTGTGAGGCATTTTAAAATAGAAACTAGAAATTAGTACCTTGTCCACTAGAGTTCTCCCTTAGTGTGTATGAAGCACTGAGTGAGCAGCACCAGACCTTCCTCTGTAATCAGGAGATGGATGGATTGGAGGAGGCATTTCTGAAGGGCCCTAAAAAGGAGGCAGAGGGCAGATGGTTCATGGTGGTTGAACACATTCTATGGAGCAGAGTTAGTCACTGAAACTGAACTGGACGAGTGAGAAAGTAGAGAAAAACTGAGTCATGAGAGATGGAGAAGAAAAATAAAGGTACATGTTTTACTGCATGGAGAATTAGGAAGATTAAAGGGTCATGGATGATACTTCCTGTCCTGCCTATGACAAAAGAATGAATGGTGGAGAAACTGTTAGGACCCCAAACAGAAGTGGAGGGTACAGGCCATTAAAATAATGTTTCAGATTCATGAAAGGTGAAAAAGGACAATAATGAAACATATCATGACATTGTACACTAATTAGTCTGTTGAGGTAATCACTTTATTAGGCATGATCAAAATGGTGAAGAAAAAAGAAAAAAAACATTGCACAGCACTAGAGTTTGGATTGAAATTACCTGACTTCTAATCATCAACTATCTCCTGAAATATTGATAGGACCAATGTAAAAAAAATCGGAGGATTGAAAACTGAACTGAAGCCCCATTCGACTTTGACCATTATGAAAGAAATCAGGAAATGACATAGCAAGAAAGCAGAAGGGATCCTGTGGATGATTTTGCTGTGTAGGAAAAGGAAACCCCAGGTTCTAAGGGAAAATCAGCCCCTCTGCACTTGCCCATGATCTTGACCTTGAGCACCCCCTCGTGTTCACAAACAGCCCCTTCAGCCAAGCTCCAAGCCCAGTGGAGGTCACCTTGACTTCCCCTCATTGTGCTTCTGAAACTGCAATGCATGGCTGAATCCCCTGCTTTTACATTGATCATTTTAAGAGACTGTGATCATGGGATTGTCCCTGGAGATTGTGAGTCTCTCTTTGAACTGATTCAGAGTAATACTGAGACCTTCCAGTTGTTTGACTCACTCTTGCCACTCACTCCAGCTCCTGCCCTGGAGGCTGGCTGATCCAATTAATCTCATAATCAGTGAAGGTGAATCCAGAGGTTTTATAGGAGAGGCTCATAGAACCCCTGGCCTTTCTCACATCTCCCCCAGACTCCATCAGCTGTATTAACACAGCACACCTGCACACACAGAGAAAACACTGTCAGAACAGTTCCAGGTAGAGTAGTCATAGTTAAACCTAACAGAGGAGGGAAGTTACCTTCAACAGTGATGAGAAGGGGAGCCCAGATCAGCACAGTCCCCATTGTGGTGGACCCTAAGGAAGAACAGGGGCACAGGTGGTCTCTTCTTTGGCAGCTGCAGGGGAAGGTGTGAGCTGATTTCCATGAGCAGGGAAGGGACCTTATTTGTATGTCTTTTTCCCTGTGGGCAAATTTGAACTGCCCAGCAGGGCTCCTCCTTCCCATGCCTCTGGATTCCAGGGAAGGCAGGAAGATAATGATTTCTTGGTCTTGATGCACTGTTTGTCACCATTTCTTTTCTCAAAGTGGACACTGGGTACATTTTTTGGTGTTGACTCATCACCAATTAAACTATTAAGGACCTGAAAAGGAAACTAGTTTAGAAGGCACAGACATCCTCCTCTAGTTTAAGAATGAGTTAGGGCTGTAAATCACTGTTCTCCCCAAATGTACAAAGAGTTTGGTGAGAATGAAAGGAAATGCAGTCTTGTATATTGTATTGACTACAGAAAATGGTATCCAAAGTCCTGATCACAGCCAGATCAGGTCATCCCAAAGTATCTCTCTGCATTTTTCCCTGTGGATTGTGGGAAGTAGGTGAAGAGTGTTCTCTATGTCTGGAAAGGGTTCTGAGTAATTCCTGGTGTTAAACTTGTGACCTGACCTTTATACTGCCACCCATCATCTCCCTTATGGTTTTTTAAGGATATGTTGTTTTATTATTATTACTAAATTGAATCACTGTACTCTTAAAGGCCTGTTCAGATTCACTATGTCAGAGCCAATATTGGTAGTTCATATTTTCTCAGGAATTTATCCACTTCACCTAAATTACATAATTTATTACAATTCTCTTGTTTATAGAATTTCTTTATTTCCATTTTTAAAAATTCTGTAAATTCAGTAGTTATCCTCCTCTCTCCTGCCTTTTTCAAACAATTTCTGTCTTCTTTCTATCTCTTTTTGTACATTTAGTCAAATTAACGAAATATTTGTGAATTTTGGTGATCTTGTTCTTTTCACAAAATCAGATTTGGTATCATGGTTTTATTTGTTTTGTATTTCTATTTGCTATTTCATTAACTCTCACTATAATTTTTAGTATTCCCTTCCTTCTGTTCATTTTAGATTTAGTTTGCCCATATTTTTCCAGTGTCTGAAGGAGGGTTATATTATTTATTTTGTGATTTTTATTTTTTCCATGTAGGCTTTTGCTGCCATCAATTTCCTTCTAAGCTCAACATCCACAATTTGGTATGTTATCTTTTCCTTTTTCAATCACCTCAATTATATTTATTGTCCTTTTGATTTCTTCTATGATTAGTTGGTTAATCTAGTAGTGCCTTTTAAATTTCTACATATTTGTGAATTTTCCAAATTTCCTTATGCTATTTAATTTTAATTTCACCCTTTATGTTCGAACAGCATGCTTTATATTATGTATATATGTTTTAATTTATTGAGATACTAGTTAAGGCATATCATATGCTATATCCCATAAAACATTCCTTGAGTGCATATGAAGAATATATATCCTGCTGTTGTTGAGTGCAGTTTCTATAGATGTCTCTAAAGTCTAGTTGTTTCAGAATGATGCTTAGGTCAATAACTGCTGTTATGGGATTAAGCATGTTGAAATCCTAACCCCTGGCCTGATTGATGTAAACCTATGTATAAATAAGTTCTTTGAAAATATTATTAATTAAGGCAAGACTAAATTGAGTCAGGGTGGGCCTTAATTCAACATTAGTGCAGGCCTTATTAACAGAGGCATTTTGGACCCATCAGGAGTCAGAGAAAGAAGGAAAGAGATGATGTTATATATTACCAGCAAGCTAACTCCAGATTCAGAGATGCATGACCCTGATGATATCTTGAATTTGGACTTCAAGTCTACAGAATTCTAAGACAATAATCTTCAGTTTGGCAAGCCCACCATCCGGTGGTACTTGTAATTGCAACCATGGCAAAGGAGACAATTTATAGACTTGGTAATTGGTGTGCTCCTGTAACAAATAGCTAAAGGTGTGGAAATGGCTTTGGAAATGAGTAATATGTAGATGTTACAGAAATTTGGGGATGCTTAATATTAAAAGCCTAGATATTTTAGAAACACTTGATAGAAATATGGATTTTAAAGGTGATTCTGGTGAAGACTTAGAATTAAATAATTAATGTGTGATTGGAAACTTAAAGTAAAGAAATCTTTGTTATAAAGTGGTAGGGAAATTTGCATAATTTTGTCCTGTTATTGGATGGAAGGCAGAATATTTTTGTGACAAACTTGGATATTTATCTTAGTAAATTTCCAAGCAAATCATGGAAGATGTGGCCTGGGTTCTCCTTGTTCATTATAGTAACATACAAGAGGAAAGATATTGAGGACTGAGATATTAAGAAAAAAGGAGCTCTCTTTAATTTATTTGGAAAATTGTCAGTCTAGCAAGAAAGATTTCCCTAGAGATGGGGTGTAAATTGTCGCTGAACCAAATAATTGTTCATTCATTAGGTATATGACACAGGGATCAAATGAAACATTACAATGTAAATCAAGAATGGTTGGCAACTTGATTCTTGTAAATCAAGAATGATTGATAACTGGATTCAGTTATCCAGGAATGGTTTGTGGAGAAACTTTTACATGATGGTTTAGACCCTGAATTGTAGCATGGAAGATCAACAAAATATTTGATATATGTGTGTTTCAACAAGAACATTGAAAACCTGGACTAAGTGTGAGAATTTGACAGAGACAGGATGGAATGAAGAAAGAAAACAAGGACAGGACTATTGGTGCAAAGTCTGAACTGAAGAGAAATATTATTGCCAAGAGAGAAGGGCTGCTAACTTGAGAATTAGAGAGAGAGGGACCTTCAGCCTAGTGGTTGTCGATTATGTGGTCAACACCATGGTGTTTGATGAGGATGAGAACACTTCCCCAGGTTTCAGTGAGGCCTTGATTCCTCTCCAGTATTCAGGGAGAAAGTGAACAACACACAGATATTTCGAGAATGTAAGACCACTGTTCCATTCAGGTAGAATCACAAAGCCTCCAGCCACAGATTACTGTCAAGCCTTAAAATCATGTCTAATGTGTTTTCTGGGCTTTGAACTTACTGGCAAAATGTGACACCATATTTATTTGAATTTCTAAATTTTGTAATGAGCTACCTTAAGCTTGTTCCACCACAGCAAGGAGGGAGTTAAAGACCAGCATCAGCTTACCCTTGTCTGTAGTAGACTTAAGGATAGTCACAGACAAAGCTGACCTCCAACATCCAAACTACATGCAGACCACTGACCACTCTTCCAACTCCCTGGTTTACTGGCATGGGTGGCCCATTCACTCATAAGTCCAGGCTCAGGTAACCAACTGTCACAGTTTGAAACCCAGTGTAAAATTGGGCTTCATTTCCCAGGGTTTGCTGCTTCCTTTTCCAGGTTTGTTCAAGGATGAATTTCCCACAGCCAACATCATCTTCTACAATTGCACAATTCCATTAATTTGTAACAGATTTAATGTTTTATATCAAGGTTCATAAACCTCAGCACAGTTGACATTTGGGACCAGATGACTCTTTGTTATAGGAGTGTTCTGTCAATTGTAGGAATGTTTAGAGGCATTGATGAACTCTATTCAATATTGGAGCTTACAGTTGTGACTGTCAAAAATGTCTCCAGGAAGAAGGCAAGATGGTATTGTTTTAAGTGGGAACTCAACATGCCTCCTGAAAATCAGCTGACTGGGGATAGGATCCTGCCCATTTGAGCCATTCTGGGAACCCACGGAGTGAGAGACTTTAGGACATTTATCTGGAGGGAGCTGGACAGGGAGAGAGATTACTCAAGATAAAACCAGTACATAGAAAACAACAAGGAAATAGAACAAGAAGAACAACGTGTCAAAGATATATCTTAACACACACACAGAACCACCAGCTAAATAAAACTCTAGA
Organism: Cabassous unicinctus; assembly: GCA_029593785.1. Taxonomy (NCBI): domain Eukaryota; kingdom Metazoa; phylum Chordata; class Mammalia; order Cingulata; family Chlamyphoridae; genus Cabassous; species Cabassous unicinctus. Next base: position 26,199 of record JAQZBX010021779.1, read on the forward strand.
GCAGAGAGAGAAGCTTATGAACTGAATAAACCCAACAAGATAAATTGATGACCAAAGGGCAACAAAAAATTACAAATCATACTGAGAAACAGAAAGACATGGACCAGGACAATGAACAAACTAAAAACCAGGAAGAGATGCAGAACATTAAACAACTAATCAAAGCTGTCCAAACTTATATTATGGACCAACTTAATGAAGTGAAGGAAGAGATTAAGGATATTAAGAAGACATTGGGAGAACACACTGAAAAAATTGAAAACAAACATAAAAAGATAACGGATATGATGGTGATGAATGGGATAAAGAAATCGAAAAGACGTTGAAATCACATAACACTAGATTTGAACAAGAAAAAGAAAGAATTAGTGATGTGGAATACAGTACATCTGAAATCAAACAGATAGTAGAACAGATATATAAAAAGATAGAAAAAATCCAGCAGGGAATTAGGAATTTAACCAACCACCCAAAATGCTCAAACATATGCATTATAGGTATCTCAGAGCAAGAAGAGAAGGGAAAGGGAACAGAAGGAGTGTTGAAGGAAGTAATGGCTGAAACTTTCCCAATCTTATTGAGAGAGATGGATGTACATGTCCAGGAAGCACAGCACACCCCAAACAGTATAAATCCCAACAGGTCTACTCCAAGACTTACACCTGTCAAAATGTCTAATGTTCAAGACAAAGAGAAAATACTCAAGGCAGCAAGAGAAAAGAGAATCACATACAAGGGAAGCTCAATAAGATTAAGTCCTGATTTCTCATCTGAAACCATGGAGGCAAGAAGACAGTGGTATGACATAGTCAAAATACTCAATGAAAAAAAACTTCCAGGCATGAAATCTCTATTCAGCAAAGCTGGCATTCAAAAATGATGGAGATTTCAAAATATTCACAGATAAACAGAAATGAAGAGCATATGCCAATAAGAAACTTGCCCTTCAAGAAATGCTAAAGGAAATTCTACAGGTTGAAAGGAAAAAACAGGAGAGAGAGAGTTGGAGGAGAGTGTAAGAACAGCTAAAAAGTCAAACGAGAAATAAAAACAACATATGACATACATTAACCCAAAGAAAATATGGCTGATGTAAGAAATTCATTGAGAAGAATAACACTGAATGTTAATGGATTAAACTCAACAGTAAAGAGACACAGATTGGCAGAATGGATAAGGAAATATGACCCATCTATATGTTGTATACAAGAAACCCACCTTCAAACCAGGGATTCAAGGAGGCTGAAAGTGAATGGCTGGAAAACAATGTTACAAGCAAACAATAGCCAAAAAAGTGTGGGAGTATCTATACTAATATCGGACAAAATAGACTTTAAATGCAAAACTATTGTAAGAGACAAAGATGGACACTATACATTACTAAAAGGGGTAATCTTTCAAGAAGAAAGAACAATCATAAACATTTATGCACGTAATCGGGCACATCAAAATACATGAGGCAAACACTAGAAAAACTATGTGGAGACATAAATGCCTCTACAATTATAGTGGGGGACTTTAATACACCATTATCATCATTTGACAGAATATCAACATCAGAAAATCAGCAAAGGAAAAAAGACTCTGAATAATGCATTAGAGGACCTGGACCTAATAGACATATACAGAATGCTACACCCAAATACAGTGGGATATACATTCTTCTCTAGTGCACAGGGGTCATACTCCAAGATAGACAACATGCTAGGTGACAGAACACGTCTCAATGAATTCAGAAAGTTTGAGTTAATACAAAGTAATTTCTCTGACCACAATGGGGTGAAATTGGAAATCACTAAGGGCCAGAGAACCAGATTAAGCATAAAGATATGGAAGTTAAACAACACAAACTTAGACAAACAGTGGGTCAAGGAGGAAATCTCAAAAGAAATCAGTAACTACCTTGAAATGAATGAAAACGACAACACAACATATCAAAAAGTATGAGACTTAGCCAAAGCTTTACTATGAGGGAAATTCAAAGCCATAAATGCATATGTTAAAAAAGAAGAAAGAGCTAAAATTGAAGACCTAACTGCACACCTGGAGGAATTGGGAAAAGAAACTAACCCCAAAGGAAGTAGAAAGAAGGAAATAATAAAGATTAGAGCAGAATTAAATGAAATATAAAATAAGAAAACACTGGAAAAAATAAGACCAAAAGCTGGTTGTTCGAAAAGATAAATAAAATTGACAAACCTTTAGCCAGAGTAATAAAGAAAAGAAGAGAGCAGATGCAAATACACAAAACAAGGAATGAGGAAGGGGATATCACTACTGACCTCACAGAAATAAAGAGTATCATAAGAGGATACTTTGAAAAATTATATGCCAACAAGAATGATAATTTAGAGGAAATGGACAAATTTCTAGAAACTCACAAGCAGTGTACATTGACAAAAGTAGAAATTGATGAACTCAACAGTTCAATTACAAGTAAAGAGATAGACTCACTCATCAAAAACCTTCCAACTAAGAAGAGGTCAGGAGTAGCTGTCTTCACAGCTGAATTCTGCAAAAAAAGCTCTACTAAAAAATAGAAGTAGAATGAACATTGCCTAACTCATTCTATGATGCTAACATTACCCTAATATCAAAGCCAAACAAAGATTCCACAAGAAAGGAAAATTACAGATAAATCTCTCTAATGGGCCTAGATGTTAAAATATTCAACAAAATAATTGCTAATCACATTCAACAACCTAGCAAAAGAATTATACACCTTGACCAAGTGGACTTCATCCCGGGTATGCAAGGATGGATCAACATAAGAAAATCAATCAATGTAATACACCACATAAACAGATTGAAAGAAAAAAAATCTCCTGATCATCTCTATAGATGCAGAAAAAGCATTCGGGAAAATACTGCACCCTTTCCTAATAAAAACACTGCAAAAGATAGCAATAGAATGAAACTTTCTGAACATGATGAGGGGTATATATGAAAAACCCAAAGCAAACATCATCTTCAATTAAACACTTTTGCAACTCAAAAGACTTTGTCAAAAGGGCAAAAAGGCAGCCAACTCAATGGAAAAAATATTTGCACATAATATCTGATATGGGTTTAATATCCAGGATATGTAAATAGATGTTACAACTCAACAATAAAAAGACAAATGACCCATATAAAAATGGGCAAAAGACTTGAATAGACATTTGTTCAAAGAAGAAATACAAATGGCAATAAAAACACATGAAGAAAAGCTCAACATTACGAATGATTAGGAAATGCAAATCACAACTACAATGAGACATCATTTCACAGCTATCAAAGTGGCCACTATTAAAAAGACAGGGAACTACAAGTGCTGGAGAGTATGTGGAGAGATAGGAACACTTATTCACTGTTGGTGGGAATGCAGAATGGTAAAACTACTCTGGAGGACTGTTTGGCAGTTCCTAAGGAAGTTGAATATAGACTTGCCACATGACCCAGCAATACCACTACTGGGTATTTAGCCAGAAGAACTGAGAGCAGTGATATGAACAGACATCTGCACACTGATATTCATAGCAACATTATTCATGATTGCCAAAGGTTGGAAACAACCCAGGTGTCCATCAACAGACAAATGGATGAACAAATTGTGGCCTATTCACAGGATGGAATATTATGCAGCTGTAAGAAGAAATGAAGCCATAAAACATATAACAACATGGATAAACCTGGAGGGCATTATGTTGAGTGAAGAAAGCCAGGCACAAAAAGAGAAATACTGTATGATTACATTACTATGAACCAAATATATTGTGTAACATATTGTTTGATTTTTAAAAATTTATATTTATCCAGCACATTGCCTTTAGAAATGTATGTATTTATTCCTCTGTGTTTACCTTTTTGTTTATCTTTTCAATTATTAAATGTACAAAATAAAAGTTAAGAATTTAAAAAACTTTAAAAAGGAATGTGTACAGCTTTGGACCTAGTTAGTGTTAAAAATCTGATGCCGTTCTTTCATAATCTTTAACAAATGCTCTGCAATGTAAATTATTGGTAGAGGGATGATGTATGGGAATTCGGCACATTATGCATGATAGTTTTGTAAGCTTACAACTTCTATAATAAAAATAAAGAAATTACATATATGAGTGTTTTTATGAAATGTAAATAAAAATAAACTACAGGGAAGGAAACAGAATAGCTACTATATATGACAGCAGAAGCATAGAGAGATTGAGAGGTGATGAATTTTATTTGGTTTTTGTTTTTTAATATTGTTATTGTTACTAGAATAAAAATCTTTAAAAATGATTGAAGTGATGAATGCACAACTATATGATTATTCCGAATACCATTGATTGTATACTTTTGATTGATTTATGCTTTATTAATATGCTTTAATAAAATCATTTTGTTAAACATTTTTGAAAAATAAGGAAAATTTTTAAAAGAATTCAGCTGGAAAAACGGGATGTACACAGTACACCTATTAACAACAGGTATGTGACTGTTCTCTACTTTACAGAATATCTGAATGTCACATCCTCAGTTTTTGCAATCTGAAGTTATACTAAATACACAGTTGAAACTCAGTTAGGAGGGGGCTGAGTCAATCGTCTTTCTTAAAGCTCTATGATGACTCCTCACAGATCATGTTATTATACTTTCATATCTATTATATTTTATATTGATGTCTCTTCATTCCCTAAAACAATCCTGTATGACCTACAATACCTCTTTGGAAACCACCCACCTGATGAACATCTTGGAGCTCACTCAATGGAAAGGATATCAGGTCCCTTCAGTACAGGAATGGAAGACACTGGACACTGATCCCAGGCCCCTACTGTACTGTCTCTTCCTGTCTTGCCTAATTCCTGTCCAGGTGTCATCCTGCAGGGATGCTATTTCCTATATCTTAGTCCATCTTAGAGCCACAGGGCTCCCAAGGAGACTGCATAGGTGCAGCTTTCAGGCAGAGTCCAGCTCCAGGGAACAAGTGAGGCAAGTGGGACTACCCCTCCTGAGGCAGACGCCAGTCTATCAGCAAAGAATCAAGGATATGGATGCATATTTCTTTTTCCTCATTTCTCTCAATAGAGGTCAGCAGCATCACCACAGGCGATAGCTCAGGAAGAAGTTCCAGGGTTCATGACAACAGATGAGGCTCTGACTCCATGAGGCATCTGCCACCAGGGAGAAGTGGATGGTTTTTCAAGTCCATCAGGTAAGCTGACCTCTTGGGGTCAGACTGCTATGGATTTGGATGGTTTTTAGACTCAATAAAGCCCCACCCATGGTTGAGAAAACAAGATAAGTCTCCTGGATGATGCACCTAGGACCATGTCAGGTTGTCTTCTCTTTCTGCTCCATTTCACTGAGGTCTCAGGTCTCTACATGATGGTGGAGAGCTGAGCTGGGGAAACACTAATACTGAGTAGCCTGATAGAGGAAGGATATATGTGCTCACACTCTCAGAAGTGAAAGTGGGTCTTATATTTTCAATTCTGATAAAAATCATTCTACTAATAGAATTGATGGAACAGGGGGTTTTAGAGGGCAACAAAAGTGTTCTTTATGATCTTGCAATGATGGACACTGGCCATGTTAAATATCATTAAAATTTATAAAAGTATATGATCTAAAATGTAAACCATAATATAAACCATTGACCATGGTTAATAGCTATGTTTCACTATTTGTATATTAGTTGTAACAAATGTACCTTCCATATAAAAAAAAATATTAATACAGGAAGAGGGAAATGGGGGAGGTTGTTGGGTATATGGGAGTCCCATGTATTCTGCATGTGACTTTACTGTGACCTAAAATTTCTTTGAAAACAAAATGAAAAGAAATTAAGGCACTGGGGAATAAATGGA
>JAQZBX010021780.1:0-32028 GCA_029593785.1 Cabassous unicinctus
CCAGGCCCCACCGAGCCACACAGCAAGATGATGATGTAACAGGAGAGTGACACAAGGGAAAGCCAAGACGAGATACATCAAAAAACCAGGAACTAAGGTGGTGCAGATGGTAGGACACCTCTCTCCCACATCGGAGGTTCTGAAGATCAAATCCCCGTGAAGACAGAAGGAGAAGGATGAGAAGAGAGGTCAGGGAACAGAATTGCCCAGCAAATGGACACAAAAACAGCAAAAACGGGGGTGGGTGGGTGGGGAGGGGTAAAAATGGATAAAATGGATAAAAGAAAATAAAAAATAAATCCTTAAAAAAAAAAGAGTGGGGGTTATTTATTGTCTGATTAACTTTTGTAAATTTTTCTCACTATTATTCTGTTTTTCTATCTAATTAAGATATGGCCATATAGTATATACAATGAAACAGTTCCCATTCTCTTTTCACAATATAGCGGTTAACTACTTGCTCTGCAAATAGTTCCACTTCCCTAGAAGATGACTTTATTTTTACCCAGTTCTTTTAGATACATAATCACTTGCCAAAGCGGGGAAGAGCTCAGGTGTATAAGGAATTATGTTGTTCTGTACATTTTATGCTGAGATTTACTTGATATAAATCGTAGAATGATGAAAAGAAGTGCCTGCAGCTTTATGGATTAAGAAAAATGCCTGGAGTTATGCCAAGCAAAAACATTATTTCATGTTCTACAATTGGAGATCTTTTATATTCTTCTTTTAGAATAATTAGTAAAGTTCTGTCATTAATTCAAATCTGAGTTTCAACTGATTTAACCAAATTATCCGATGTAATTGCAGGCTTTGAATGGGTGGGCAGATAAAGGAAAGAAGGAAAAACAAGGAATGAGTGCTCAGATTCTACTTTGTTGTGGACCAATATCCTCCTCTGGTTGTGCAATAACTACTCATTTAACTTTAGGCTTTACTTTCCTTTTTGGATATACACAAATAATGTATATATAAAGTAATGAACATGGTCAAATTAAATGTATATATTGCACATTACAATGTATACATGGCCTATGAACAATATATGATCTTAAGAATAATGTTTCATGCAAAGTGGTTTCAAAACGCACCATTTAGACTGTTTCTTTAACATCAAGTCATTTCAGGAAAATGTAATAGTACAGTTATTGAGTTCAAATTTAACCAACAAAAACGTTTCAGCCATTACAAACTTATTTATAAGTCTGACAAATTAACCTCACCAACCAATACTAAATGAAAAATTATTGGCATGAAAACACTTAATAAAGCATTCGTTTCATGTGAACTTGTCCCAATGTATTTAATACATATTAACTAGCACCTATGGTGTGCTAGGCTATGAGCCACCTGAGCACACAAAACAAGTATGCAAGAAATAATTTTTAAATGACAAATATATCAGATGTCCAGTTAAGTTATATTGAGAGGACAAATAGAAAAATCGAATATTTGTTTAAAATTTTGAAGAGTCTGTTCGGATAGAATGCAAAAGCACTGTGTCCTTTTTTAATGCTTTTCTGAAATTTTATACTCTTTACTCTGCAGCATCCTGCAGAGTAATAATAAAAAGGGAGGTGCTAATAAATGTGAGTGGAGAGAATGAATACATTACTATTACTGGAGAAAACACTATTACTGGAGAAATATGACTTAGGTCCTGGTTCTTTCCCTTCAACCCCACTCTGTGAAAATGAGACCGAGGGGAATTCAATTTGTGTTATATCTGAGGTGAAGCACTGCTATGCATCCACTCCGGATGGTGAGGGAGCAGCAGAGGGGGTTACTGAGGCGGTATTAGACTAATCAAGTTTCTGTTTCCATTTTGCCTAAAGGGAAAGATGACACCTGCTTATCAGCTTCAAAGTGTTGAAATCCTGTCTGCTTTGCTGTGGTTACTATGCATATTCTCTGGTGGATTAAATGAGAAGAATGCATTATAGTTTTAAACTTTGATGTGCCATTAAGATGAATATGAACCTAATGAGCTGAAAAATTACCAGTGCTGCTTCCACTCACCCCTTCCCCCACTATCATGGGGAACCAGTTAATCAGGATGGGAATATGTCTTCTGTGTTCTTAAACCATCGGCTAAGGACCATATTCAAACACATGTTTAGTATATTAGTATATTAACAATATAAGCAATAAGTGAATGCTTCAATAAATAAGGAGGAAAGAACAGTTTGTCTTTTAATAATGAATGCAGTAGTCTTACACAATTTGGATATAAGCAGGCACAAAACCCAGAGGATACTACACATAAACCAAATGTACTTAACAGCACGCTCAGCGTTTTGTAATTCAAGTAACTACCTTCGCATATACATTTTCCCCAAACATACAAAATGTTTTGAAAAACAAGCAGTTTTTGTCACCTTAGTAACACTTGAGGTTTATAAAAAAGCTGTAATACAGCAATTTAAGGCAGTCTGAATTTAAAATATGTCCTTGCTGCTTAGGTCAGGCGATATAGGAATGAAGCAATTTCAGGGGACACCACCAGGAGCTGAAGCCAATTATATTCCAGTGTTATTCACGGGTATTCCTGCCTGCCAAGTGGAGTGCGGCAAGTTGTATTCTCACGGTGATCTATGAGCATGGATAGGAAGCTCAATTTTCTCTCAAGGGAAATCTTCTAACAAACAGTTGACAGAGGAAAACACAGTTAGAAAGGAACAAATGAAAAATCTAATAAATACGATGCAAATCTTTTTTTAAACAGGGTATTTTATAATGTGTAATTCAAAGCAAAAGTTCAGCTTCTGTGTAAAGAAATCATTGCAGGAAACATGTTAACAATAATCTTGAGTGAGGTGTACTCATAAGAGATTACTTTCTTTGAGTGAGAATTTTATTTTTCTTATTTGCTGAACTTATGCAAAATTTAAGAAAAAAATTATGCAGCTTCATTTAGCTGGATATTACTCTAATTAGAGTAATGCATATATTAAAATTATGCAATAAATACTGAAATGATTTTTAAATGTTCTTATTCATACATATAATTTTATTCTAGCTCAAAAATGTTAGTTCATTGATCTCAATGAGATAAGTAAAAGGAGATAATTGTTTTATTAAAGTGGTATTTAAAGTCCATTAAATGTCAGAACAAAAAGCAAATCTTTATATCAAGGCCAAGAATTCATATCCTTTTAGAAATAACTCACAAAAAATGTATTACTCTAAGTACCTAAAAATCTACGTGTATGAGGTTACAAAAACACACAAAAATAATATACTGTGTTTACATAATTTTGGAGTCAATATTTTCCAAGGCTTTTGAGTAATGCATGAGAGACAATGTTTCAGAACATAATTATAATGAAAAAATAAAGGTGAGCCTAAGCCATACTTTTCCACTAAGAATTACTGTATGATTTTTAATTTATTAGTTTCCTAAATCCAAAATGTCATGATAATATTTGGTAAATGTAAGCACATAAAATCTCAAAATACTAATGCAGATATATATTTAGCTTGGATTGAATAGTTCCTGGATTTCTAAAAGTAAAATGAAAAGGAATATAGCTCTAATTAAAGTAAATTTCCTGTTTTTATAATTCTGGAGCATCTTTCCTTGTAAATTATTTAAAATTTATCTGAAATTATGTGCACTTGATATACTTTAAGCCTGACACAATTGTCCAATAATATAACTTACTGATGCTCTATCATTTAACAAAGGTTTTCATCCTTGTACTACTTCCTGGTCAAATCTTTCATTTTTTTTCAGATTGGATTCTGGAATCATTATGATTAGATGCAGAGCAAAAATTTCTTCTAATGATAATAAAGATTTAGCAACTTGGACATTGGTATAGTTGCCTGTAATTTCAAAAATACATTAGTCACAAAGTATTAGATATTTATCACCTAAAATAGTTTTAAAAAGAGGTATTATTTTCTTTAGAAGTTGACTTTCATTTGTCCTTGTTTGTATCACAAAATTTTTATGACAAACCAGTGCCTTTTAAACCAGTAAGCACTCTGTTTCATAAGTGTTATATTTGATACTTAGAGCATATATTCTACTTCTAAAAAGGTCTAGAATCATATTTAACTTTGCCTTTGTGTTCAATATGCAATACTTACTAGTATTTATCTGTACATGTCCTGTTTTGAGTTTTTTTTTGGACCCCAGAAAATTATGTTCTTAAGATAACCCAATCTTGTGCAAGTAAACCTATTTTTTGTGGGAACATTTCGTTAGATTAAGTTATTGGACCTTTTGATTAGATCATCTTTGATTAGATTGTGGGACCTAAGCTGGGTCTTAATCCTTTACTGGAGTCCTATATAAACTGAGGTGAAGGGAGAGGAAGAGCTGCCATTTTATCCTGCCATGTGAGAGAGGACTCCAGGATTGCCTGCAACCCAGAAAGACAGAGAAACCGAAAGACTGAGAGTGAGGGTGGAGGCTGGAGGCTGGAATCAGCAGAGCAGCCCAAAGCTGAAGCAACAAGGCCTGGAGGAGAGAGGAGAGAGGAGAGATTAGCCATATGCCTGATCATCCACAGCTGAGTGTGGGGATAAAGTGAGCCTGGAAGTGAAGGCAGAGCCCTGCCACCATTTTGCATTGTCACGTGGCAGGAGTCCAGGACCATGAGCAGCCAACCTTTGCTGAGACAACATCTCTTGATGATGCCTTGATTTGGACATGTTCATGGCCTCAGGACTGTAAGCTCTTACCCTAATATATTTCCATTATAAAAGCCAATCTATTCCTGGTATTTTGCATTGGCAGCCTGTAGCAAACTAAAACAGTGTGCAATTTTTATTCTCAGATTTCCTTTTAAAATCTTACGCTTTAAGACAGAAAACAAATATTAATAGACATGGAGGACATGATGACAAAAATATGAATATGCTCACAAAAATGACAAATTCATGAATAATAGATCCATATGGTCCATTAGGAAGACATTATAATGTTGTAGAGAGCAATGCCCCTCTTCTATAAGATATTTCTCTGGATTTATGGACCCAGTTGTCTACAATTACTTTTAAATCCTAGAGAACATTTTCTTGATTTTGGAAATTAATGCCTTTTATTCCTTAACTTAAATTGATAATACCTGTGTTACTATATATTCCTTGTTTTTAGCTTTTTGTTATTTTTATTTTGCATCCTTGCCTTTATAAGAAAAATGTTACGGTACATGTCATATTTTCAAGAGTTTAACACTCCTACTGATTAAGAAATTCCTTTTGAAAGAAGGAAGCTCCAGTGTTGGCACAGCCATTTTTGTGATAAGCTTGTTAAAACCATGAAGATTTGCATGACAGATTTTAGAAAGTGTTAATATTGACCTATATGCTTGAACATGTCAGAGTAGCACCTCGTTTTTCCAAGTACAAAAGATTAATTATGGACATAAAGTCCTCTTTTACAGCATTATAAAATATCATATTCTAGTAATTATTCCCATTTACTTAAATGTCAAAAGGAGATAAGATAAACAGTGGCCCCTTTTACAACGTCTTGTTGGAAAATTTTATTAGGAAAACATCAACTATACCCTACAGGCTGTTTAGACAAACTCAAAACATAGACACATTTAACTAAATTGTGTTTTATGAAAATATATGGAAAAAATCATTGTTTTCTTTGGTGTGTCATGATGAAAACAGGTAGGGGAAGAAGATTTAGTGATTAAGTCTTGCCTTGTTCCAGATCAGAGGAAAAGCATAGCAGATAGGAATTGTCTCTTTCCAGTGAATTTTATCCATGCTTCATGGTGTGTGCCTATATATGTAAACTACATATAAAATATCTAACATGCACGTATGGCAGCCACTAAATTATGTGCAGACCCAAATGAAAACAAGTCACTAATGTAATAAGCTCTCTTTATTATTGCTTGTATAACAATGCAATCATATATTTTTCACTAACAGTCACGTTTAACATCACAAGTGGCACCAATTCTCTGTGTTGTCATTCAATTAACAAAAAATATGCCCAACAGGAATTAGAATCCAGGATTTTCTAACCTTTTTAAAAAGTTCGTTCAATTGAAGGAGGTTCCTCACACATCCAAGTTAACTTGTAATGATTCTACGAAGTGCTGATGTGAAAGAAGCCTTCAGTGACCACTAGCGCTCTCTTTTCCCCAGTGGCTCTCTACAAATCATCTCATACATCACAGCACAAGGCTAGAAGCTAAAAAAATGAATACACCAGTAATTTCTTTTTGACAATGATTTGACACTCGGCTGATGGGAGTAGCTAACAGTATGACCTCCAGACTGTTAGCTCTGCTAAAAGATATTCACTTGAAACGCCCATGGGGTTATGGATTCCTGCTAATAGCAGCAATAGAATGGATGATAAAATTATGGCAGGGTAGAAATGCTTTCTCAATTAATTTTCCATCATGTGAAGGCTATTATCATTGGATGTCATCTAGTGAAATGGGGGTGGGGAAATACTCTCTAGTACCTCTCAAAGTTCCTCTTAAATAGAATAATGTATAATTGCAGATAACAGCAAACCAGCCTCTTAGAACTGTTTACCTTCATATAAAACTTTTATAATATTGATCGGCAAGCACTGACAACTGAATTTGAGTTAAGGTTATGCATGGGTAAAGGGGCAGAAATGTACACTAGTGGAGCGGGTAGGTATCAATTTAATTTAAAGGGGAAATTAAATTGGAAATTTCAAGAGATAAATTAAGTTTCTGGCCAAAACAGCAAAATAGGAAAAAGAAGCACATATAGAGCAGCAGTATAATTTATTTTCTTACAGGTTTAGGAGGGTTCCCATTTAGGCTGCTAGCATCTGATGAACAAATGTAAAGAGAGGAAGGAATATCCTTCAGTATTAGGTTGTTTTCATTCAAGGTAAAACTGTGCAAATAGTGTTAGCCACTACATTACTGTAATTCCATGGCTATTTATTAAATAATTTGAAAAATGTATAGTGAATAAAAGCAATTTCCTCAATTGTAGCTTGGCAAATGGGTACTACTGTGGACACAGTGAGGTGTCATTTTATTTATCTATATATTCAGAAATATATAAAAATGAAGCTAAGGAACTAGCAGAGAAGTTAAGGTTTACATTAAATTTTGTCAAATTGATTGGTCATATTTAACAAAAATATATTCCATTTAAACTGAAATCCCATATTATTACTCCATCACCAGCATTGTTTTTGCTACTAAAAATGAATATATGAGTAGTGACCAAAATTGCATTTGTTGGTCTGTCTTAAATGTCCAAGTAGAATAAGGTATACCCAGTAATGAAATGATATACATTTCTTTATATGGATCAAGGTTTCATTTGAAATTCAAGATATACTTATGCCTAGAAGAGACTTCTTTTTAAAAGAATAAAACTCAGAGAAAAACACTAAACTGATTTTTGTAATGGGGGAAAAATGATATCAAGGGATTCTCTGCAAATCATTTAATCTCATAGCCTTGATCTACCACATATACTCTTTTGAGTCATTGCATTCTTCATATTGGGCTGTTGATTGTACATGTTTAGCATTCCTTTACATCCTTGAAGATATTATTATAACAATCTAATAGTACTCCATAGGAGATAAAAATTATGATCTGAACCCTGTATTTTCCCTTCCTACATCATCATTAGTATGTATATACACATGTCACATAATTCTAATAATTGGAATAGATATGCATATTTGACTGATCATGTATATATACCTCTCAATTAATTTTAGTTGATACTGGTATTTTAATAATTCATTCCCCAACACTCAGCTTTTTATACTGAATTTTTTAGTTTGTGTGAAAATACCACTAAAAGAAAATTTATAGATAATCTAAATGAACTTCCTTAATATATTGATTAGAAAGCTATAGCTCAAGTGATACCTAGTTCAGTGTTGTTTTAATGAAACTATTGACCTGTCCTCACACTATTGAAAATGATATATCATATATGAATTCATGTTTGTAGTTAAAATCAGTTGCTTGTTTTATGCTTCAGTTTTTACACTATTGTATTGTTATATAACGATCTTTAACTCCTCTATTTATACAATTAATGAATTAACTATTTCTATTCATTTTCCTAATATTTGTCAGGTACATCTTATGTCCCTTCAAAAAAGGTTTAAAATTGGTCTATATGTGGATTCAAGATATAAAACCCCCAAAAGATAGATTCCTTGAAAAAAAGTGTATACTAAGGATTCTATTTACAATTTCAGGCTAACAATATTTAGGCAAATGTTCTCTTGCAGGGAATTCAGAATAGCAAAAACATATAATAGTAAATTTGTACAGGTTATAGTTTAAACTTCTTACAGCATCAATAATTAGTTCTGATATCTTGTAAGGGACATTGGAAATCAGTGATTTTGGAAAAAAAATGAGGAAATACCATTTATTAAAAATCTAAAGAATATGGGTTTATATTTTGGTGTGTTTGTGGGTATGTGTTTGCAATGTTGTTATGTCCAAATAATCAAAATGGGATCAGAGCTCAAAATGATGCAGTAATTAAGACCATGTAATAGTCAGCCAAAGGGGTGCTGATACAAAATACCAGAAATCAGTTGGTTTTTATAAAGGGTACTTATTTGGGGTAGAAGCTTACAGCTACCAGGCCATAAAGCACAAGTTACCTCCCTCACCAAAGTCTATGGCCATGTGTTGGAGCAAGATGTCTGCTGATGTCTGTGAGGGTTCGGGCTTCCTTGGTTCCTCTCTTCCTGGGGCTTGCTTGTCTCCAGGCTCAGCTCCACTGCTGTCTCCACAAGGTCAGCTGAAGACTATCAGGCGAATGGCTCGTCTCTTCCCGGGGCCTTCTCTCCTTCCTTAAGACCATCTCCTCTGTGTGCTTGCTTCTCTGGGCTCCAGCATTAAAACTCAGCTTCAGAACTCCAACTCAAAACTCCAACTAACTCATCTGCTCTGCTGTGTAGTTTTATGTCCTCAACACTCAACGTCCTACTGACATGGCCCAATCAAAGCCCTAATCATAATCATGCCCAGAGAAACAGACCAGTTTACAGGCATAATCCAATATCTATTTTTGGAATTCATAACTATATCAAACTGCCACAGACCATAAGTGATAAAATTGAGCAATGTGTTTGAATCCTGCCTAGGTTATTCTCAGTTATTTGCTAATTGTAAAATCTGAGCAAGCTGCTTAATCTTTCCAAATCTTGTTAAACGATGTGTGAAACAAGAATAATAATTCCTAATGTGATAAGTTCTATAACTGTTCATCAAATCATCATCCCGTCCCTCTCCACTTTGTGATGAAGTACTATTCCCTCACCCACTGACTTTTGGCCATGGCTATATGTCTCGTTGTGGCCTGGAATGTGAGGAGACATGATGCCAGTAGAGATATAAATAAGGTTTGTATAATTATGATTGATCTCTTTTGGTCCTAAAATCCAATACAAGAACATGCCTCAGATAACACTAGAATAAAGAGGATGGGGGAAAAAACAACACTTGGAGCAGAACTGAACAAAGTTGTTGAGGAAGTTAAGTGAATCAAAAATATATAAAGATGAGGAAATAGTCTATAGTGAGGTCTAATAATTACCTAATGCTTTAGTATTAGGGCATACATTTAGAGTATTATTTTCTGTCCCCATGTTACATTGCATTTGATTTTTACTAATTACACTGTTCTCTTATTCCTGTCTTTCCTTCATGTCTTACTTGTCTCATTCTTTGGCCCTTGCAAATTGAAAAAAAAAAACTGTTTTGGATTTTATTTTTTCTGAGATACTTATTTGTATTTCTTCCAAGAGGGATAACATTTTATATCCTGACCATATAGATGACTATTTTGAAGTAATGTCCTTACCAACATTTTATTTATTAATTTTTATTTTGTTTGTTTTTCCCAGTGCTCTTTTATTTCAATATATTATTAGAGAAGTTGTAAATTTACAAAACAATCATTTACATGTGTGGAATTCCCATACAACACCCCTCCACCAACACACTGCATTGTTGTGGAATATTTGTTACAGATTATGAAATAATATCATCACACTATTACCACTAATTAGGGTCTATAGCATTCATTTGGTATATTTTTTTCCATACCCCCCATCATTAACACTGTACATCTTTGGCATTGATGCAGGAATATTACAGCATTGCTGTTGTGTATAGTCTATAGTTTACATTAATTATATTTTTCCCATGCTTCTCACATTCTTACCACCTTGCTATAGTGATATATATTTGTTCTAGTTCATAGGACACTCTTGTATTTGAACTATTAACCACAATTTTCATCCACCTCTGTGTTCACTATGTTATTCACTCCCTAGATTATGCTCTAGATTTCTTTCAATTGACAATCCCATCGGCAAACCAGGGGCATTAGTTCTACTCACTATAATGTGTTACCACCAACTCTATTCATTTCCACACTTTTACAGTCAAATTAATTAAAACTTCTACATATCCCTCCTCCTATCTCCTAATAATGTATACTGTAAGTTTAAGCGCCATACGTTTATTCTTCATACAGTATTTAGTTCATCTTAGTGAGACCATGCAATATTTGTCCCTTTGTTTGGCTTATTTCACTTAGCATAATGTCTTCAATGTTCATCCATGTTATCATATGTGTCCCAATTTCATTTCTTTTTACAGCAGTGTAGTATTCCATCATGTGTATATAACATATATTGTTTATCCATTCATCATTTGGACACTTGGGTTGTTTCCATCCTTTATCAATTGTGAATAATGCCACTATGAACATTGGTATGCAAATTTCTGTTTGTATCACAGTTTTTAGTTCTTCTGGGTATATTCCTAGTAGAAGAATTGCTGGAGCATATGGCAGTTCTATATTTAGCTTCATGAGGAACTGCCAAAATGTCTTCTACAGAAGCTGCACCATTTTACATTCCCAAAAAGAGTGGAGTGTTCCGTTTCCTCCACATTTTCTCCAGCACTTATTGTTTCCTGTGTTTTTTTTTTAACAATAGCCATTCTATTGGTGTGATACGATAGCTCATTGTTGTTTTGATTTGCATTGCCCTAATAGCTAGTGATATTGGACATTTTTTTCATGTGCTTTTTGGCCATTTATATTTCCTCTTTGGAGAAATGTCTAAGTCTTTTGCCCATTTTTAAATTGGATTGCTTGCTCTTTTATTGTTGAGTTGTATGACCTCTTTATAAAGAATAGAAATAAAATCCTTATCAGATATGTTGTTTCCAAATATTTTCTCCCATTGAGTGGGCTGCCTTTTCACCTTCTTGATGAAGTCCTTTGAATCTCAAAAGTGTTTAACTTTGAGGAGGTCCCATTTATCCATGTTTTCTTTCATTGTTCATGCTTTCAGTGAAAGGTTTAAAACTCCACCACCTACTACCAGGTCTTGAAGATGTTTCCCTACATTCTTTTCAAGGAATTTTATGGTTATAGCTTTTATATTTAGGTCTTTAATCCATTTTGAATTAATTTTTATATAAGGTGGGAGATAGGGGTCCTCTCTTCTTTTTGGATATGTATTTCCAGTTCTCTCAGCAACATTTTGTTGAATAGACTGCCCCAGCTGGGTGGCTTTGACAGTCTTGTCAAAAATCACTTGACCATAGATGTGAGTGTTTCTGAACCATCAATTCAGTTTCATTGGTCTATGTGTCTATCTTTACACCAGGACCATGTTGTTTTTACCACTGTAGCTAGGTAATATGATTTAAATTCTGGAAGTCAGAGTCCTCCAACTTTGCTTTTCCTTTTTAAGATGTTTCTGGCTATTTAGGGCCTGTTACTCTTCCAAATAAGTTTGATAGCTGTATTTTCCATTTCTTTAAAAAGAATGGTGGTGGAATTTTTTATTGGAATTGCATTAAACCTGTATATAAATTTGGGTAGAAATGACATTGTAACGATATTTAGTCTTCCAATCCATGAGCATGGAATGTTCTTCCATTTATTTAGGTCTTTTAAAATTTCTTTTAGCAATGCATTGTAGTTTTATGAATACAAATGCTCTACATTCTTTGTTAAGTTTATACCTAAATATTTGATTCTTTTAGTCACTATTGCAAATGGGATTTTTTTCCAGATTTCCTGTTAAGATTGCACATTAGTAGTGTATAGAAACACTGCTGATTTTGTCTATTAATCTTTTATCCTGCCACTCTGCTGAAATCCTTTATTAGTTCCAGAAGCTTTGTTGTAGAGTTTTAAGGACTTTCTAGGTATAGGATCATATCATCTGCGAATAGCAAAAGTTTTACTTCTTTCTTTCCAATTTGGATGCCTTTCATTTATTTTCTTGTCTGATTGCTCTAGCTAGAACCTCTAGCACTATATTGGACAACAGTGGTGACAGTGCATATCCTTGTCTTGCTCCTGACCTCAGCGGGAAAGCACTCTTTCTTCACCATTGAGTACAATGTTAGCTGTGGGTTTTTCATATATGGCCCTTATCATATTGAGAAAGTTTCCTTCAATTCCTATCTTTTTTAGTATTTTTATCAAGAAAGGATGCTATCTTTTGTTGAATGTCTTTTCTGCATCAATTGAGAAGATCATGTGATTTTTCCTCTTTGATTTATTAATGTGGTCTATTATGCTGATTTTTTTTGTGTGTTGAACCACTCTTGCATGCGTGGTATAAAACCCAGTTGATCATGATGAATAGTTCTTTTAATGTGTTGTTGGATTTGATTAGCAAGTATTTTGTGGAGGATTTTTGCATCTGTATTCATTCAGGAAATGATCTGCAATTTTTTTTTTCATCATCTCTTTATCTGGCTTTGGTATTAGGGTGATATTGGTTTCAAAGAATGAGGTTGGTAGTGTTCCTTCTTGTTTAATTTTTTGGAGGATTCATTAAAAGAAGTTAAATCTTCTTTTAATGCTTGGTAGAACTTACCTGTGAGTGAAATCTGTCAAATCATCTGGTCCTGGGCTTTTCATTTTGAGGAGCTGCTTGATGACTGTTTCAATCTCTTTACTTGTGATTGGTTTATTGCGTTCTTCTATTTCTTCTAGGGTCAGTGTAGGTTGTTTGTACATTCCTAGGAATTTTTAATGTAAGCATTGAGAGCTATAAATTTCCCTCTCAGCACTGACTTTGCTGCATCCCATAGATTCTGATATGTTGTGCCCTTGTTTTCATTCTTCTCAAGATTTTTCTTTCTCTCACAATTTCTTCTTTGATCTACTCATTATTTAAGTTTTTTGTTTAATCTCCATGTATTTGTGAATTTTCCCTTTTTCCATCTGTTATTTTCCAACTTAATTCCATTATGATCAGAAAAAGTGCTATGTATAATCTCAATCCTGTTGAATTTATTGAGATCGGATTTGTGACCCAACATTTGGTCTATCCTTGAGAAAGATGCAATGGCACTGAGAAGAATATATATCCTGCTGTTTTGCAGGGGAATACTCTGTATATGTCTATTAGGTTTAGTCCATTTATCGTATTATTCAAAGCTCTCTGTTTCTTTATTGCTTCTCTGTCCAGATGATCTATTCAAGGCTGAGAGTGGTGTATTGAAGTCTCCAACTATTATTGTAGTGACGTCTATTTCTCCTTTCAATTTTGCCAGTTTTTGCCTCATGTATTTTGGGACATCCTGGTTAGGTGTATATACTGTTATGATTGCTATTTCATCCTGGTGAATTGCCCCTTTTATTAATATATAATGTCCTTCCTTGTCTCTAATAAGAGTTTTGCTTTTAAAGTCTATTTCATCTAATATAAGTATAGGTACTCCAGCTTTTTTAGGGTTACCACATGTATGAAATATCTTTATATAGTCTTTCACTTTCATTCTATTCGTATCCTTGGGTCTAAGGTGAGTCCCTTGTAGACAGCATATAGATGGCTCATATTTTCTTATCCATTCCACCAGTCTGTGTCTTTTGATTGGGGAGTTTAATCCATTAACATTTGATGTTATTACTGAAAAGGCAGTTCTTACTTCACTCATTTTGCCCTTGGGGTTTTAGCTGTCATATTTTATTTTCCCCAGTCTTTTTACACTTTTAATTACATTTGCTGATATAATATTCATTTCTAGACTCTCTTACAAGCTTCTCTATCCTGTCTTTTCTTTTTAGGCTGTGGCACTCCCTTTAGTATTTCCTACAAAGCCAGTCTCTTGGTTACAAACTTTCTTAGTTTCTGTTTATCAGTTAATATTCTAAACTCACCCTCATTAATGAAAGACAGTCTTGCTGGATATAAGATTCTTGGCTGGTAGTTTTTCTCTTGCAATATCTTAACTATATCATACCACTGCCTTCTTATCTCCATAATTTCTGATCAGAAATCAGCTCTTAATCTTATTGGGTATCCATTGTATGTGATGTATCACTTTTCTCTTGCTTCTCTCTGAATTCTCTGTCTTTGGCATTTGACATTCTGATTAGTATGTGTCTCCATGTAGGTCTATTTGGAATTCTTCAGATGGAAGTACGTTGTGCTTCTTGGACATGGATATCTATGTCCTTCAATAGGTTTGGGAAGTTTTCTACCATTATTTTTTCAAATATTCCTTCTACCCCTTTTCCCTTCTCTTCTCCTTTTGGGGCATCCATGACATGTATGTTTGCATGTCTCTTGCCATTTAGTTCTCTGAGACCCTGTTCAATTTTTTCCTTTCTTTTCTTTATCTCTTTGTTTGTATGTTCATTTTCAGAGGCCATGTCTTTGAGTGCACTGATCCTTTCTTCTGCTTTCTCAAATCTGCTATTATTTGCCTCCAGTGTTTTTTAAAATTTCATTTATTGTGCCTTTCATTTCCATAAGATCTGCTATTTTTCTATGTATGTTTTAAAATTCTTCTTTGTGCTCACCCAGTGTCTTCTTAATATCCTTTATCTCTTTAAACTAATCATTGAGTTTTTTAAGGAGATTTGTTTGAACATCTGTGATTAGATGTCTCAACTCCTTTATGTCAATTCAAGGCTTATCTTGTTCCTTTGACTGGGCCATATGTTCCTATTTCTTGGCATGGATTATAATTTTTTGTTGGTGTCTTGGGTTTGAGCTTACTCAATGTATTTATTCTGGATGCGGTTCTCTCTTTAGTTTAGGGATTTCATGTTCTTTGTCCCTTCCTGGAGCCGAAGATGTAGTTGGTACTGTAAGCTGTGGAAGCTAAAGCTGCCCACATTGTCCAAGGAACCAATGAAGTTTTTCCCACTCTTCTCCCCTGCCAGGGGTAGGGATGGGGTCACAGCCATGTGCAGCAATCCAAACTGTGCAGACCAAGACTGTCTGCCATTGCTGGGAGAGACTGATGAAGCTTCATACCCCTTCCTCCCCTGTCTAGGGCAGGGATGGAAATGCAGGTGTGGGCTGCAAACTAAATCATGTAGGTTAAAATTGATTGCAGTTGCCCAGGTAGAATGACATAGCATTGCTCCCCTCCTCCCCTGCTAGGGGTATGGATGGATCCTCTGGAGTGCCCAACAATCTAATCCATGTGGTCTGAAAGCACCTGCAGTTGCCCTGAGAAGTTGAGGGAGTACTGTCCCTTCTTCCCCTTAAGAGGTGGGGATGGAACCACAGGGACTCAACAAAGCAGTCTGTGCATGCCAAAAAGCACTTGCAGTTGCATGGAGAGGCTGAGGAAACACAGCTCCATTCCTATCTTATTGGGGGTGGGGTTGCAACCACAGGTGCCTAGCAGTCCATTCCATGCATTCTGAAAGCACCTGCAGTTGCCTGGAGAGGCTGAGAAACACAGCTCCCCTCTATCCTATGCGGGGCAGGGATGGGCCTGCAAGTGTCTGACTATCCAGTCTGTGTGGGCTGAAAGAATCTTCAGTTTTCCAGTGAGGCTGTGGAAACAGCACCCCTCTTATCTTATCAGGTGTGGGGGTACAGCCACAGGCACCCTACAGTCTAGTTCATGCAGGTCAAACACCTGGTTGAGGAAACACCAGTCCCCTCTTATCCTATAGGGGAGGTGGTGGATGGAGCCCTAGGCACTCAGCAAACCAGTCTGTGTGTCTGCACCTGCCCAGAGAGGCTGAGGAAGCACAGCTTACCTCTTATCCTATTGGGGGGTGAGGATGGAGCTACAGGTGTCCAAGTATCCAGTCTTTGTGGGCTGAAAGTATCTGAAGTTGCCCAAATCGGCTGAGGAAACATAGTTCCCTTCCTATCCTATTGATGGTGTGGGGATGGAGTCCCAGGTGTCTGACTATCCAGTCTGTGCTGGCCAAAAGTGCCTGCAGTATCCCAGAGAGGCTGGTGCAGGTTCCCCCTGCTTCCTCCCTGACGAGGCTAAAGCTGCAATCTGATCTGGGTGGAAAGAAGCCAATCCCTACTGTCACTGAGATTTTCAATCAGCCCTGCCTCCCCTCATGCTAGTGGCAGACTTAAAATGGCAGCTACTGGCCTCCTTCTGACCTGGACAGGTTCAAACTTTAGCTATAATTAGGACTATACTTTAGTCAGTCAATCATTAGCTGAATTCAGTGCCTGACTGTATCTCCCTCCCCTATTTTTGGGAAATGAAGCTTCCAACTCTAGCTACAGAATAGCTCCTTAAGCAGATTGTGCCACCACTGGAGGATGGGCACCGGCCTCCATGGTATGGGGTGCTCTACTCACAAATCTTCACTGCAGTTGGGCAGTTGCCTCCTTCCCTCCCAAGGATTTTGCAGGATGCTCTTCTGGTCTCCTGGGGTCCCCAAACAGGTGTTTTAGATAGCTCTAGGTGATTACTAACTGGCCTGTAGGATGAGCTAACTCTTGGAGCTCCTTACTCTGCCACCATCTTGTCCTCTTCCATCCTTCCCAACTTTTGCCAATATATACTTTTTTCTGAAACTTTCAGCAGTTTCACTTAATTTTCCTCTTATCTACTCATTCAAGGCTGAATATGTTCAGTGAAACACAACAATCATATGCAGTAAACATTCACCATTTTTTTACTTGTTGCTTTCTTCCATGGAGTAATTAAAAAACTGTACCTCTGACACATAAAGACTATTTTGAGTAAACAATCAATTAAGATCTTTTTATGTAAAAAGTAGCCTTTAGATATTATGTAGCCATAGTGGTCACATATTAACAGGAGGAAGATAGCAAATTTATCTATGCACAGTTGAACAAACCCTGGATTGGGAATGTTACTTGCAGAATTCTGTCCTATCATTCTATTTATTTTACTCCATGTAGGTAAGACATCCATGTTATATAACTGAAAATTTCCCTTCTATTTGATTTCTAGCTTCATATCTTTTATGATAAATTTGGAAACACAAGAAACTAAAGAAAAATTTAGTAGTACTTGTTGATATCACATACAAATTATAATGCTGATAATACAACTTCTAGATTTCTTTAAAACTGTAAACTAAAATCATAACATCAAAAATTGAAAAAATAATATATGTATATACACATTTTCATCATATTTGTGTTTTAATACATTTTAATTTATTTCACCCATGTTTTCTGCTTGGCCTCTCTAATTCCCTTACTAGAAAAAGAAAAGTCACATGCATATTTTAGGTGTCCTAAAACCTCACAATTCACTGCATACTCACTCATTTGAGTTGAAGGAAATGATGCCCTATTTCCCAGTTTAACCAGGTCTTATGCTTGGTAGATAATTAGAGTAGGAAGCTGAACACACAGAGTTATTGATTCATAAAGTAGAAGAGTTTTGAATTTCTCTGACTGATATTTCTTCATACATTATTGAAAAAGGTGAAAGGTAAGCATGGTTACAACTATTGCATCATTTTTCCAATCCCCTGGGGATAAGTGTGAAGTTTGCTATGCAGCTACTACCATTTTCCATTCAGACATTTATTGAGAAAGTAGTGCCTAGGGGACAAATGTTACTGCCACACTCTTATGTAAGGTCATCCAGCTACAGGAGAAAACTGGACCCAGCACATTTACAGTGAACCTTGGAAGAACTAAAAATGTTTGTAGAAGTCATAATTTTATCCCACCAAACTACTGCATTCTGTTTTTTTGAGATTGCTTGGTAATGATGAAGACAGCAATATCTGTGAACTTTTCACCATCATTTTCATCTAAGCTAGCCAATTTATGCATTGCTTACCATTTTTAAAATCCACATCCCTTTTCCTTTTTCTCCTTCCCTCCTTAATTTTGTGTAATTTGGCCCAATATTTGATATGGTCTGTTATATGTTTGCAAGTGATTTTATATGATTTTGGATACAGATGTGTTGGACATGAACTCTGAAATCATCTCTTGGGCTTCTACTAATATTACTCTTGTGAATGATTTATTAAACAGAATCCTAGTAAAGAAGTTGTTCTTGGGGTTCCTCAGAGTTTTAAAAATTATCTTTTTAGGATAGGTATAAATTACTTTTACATTAGTAAGCTCTATTTTCAGGATATAATATAAATGACTGCCATATTAGTAATTTGTGATTTACTTGAGGACCAAAAGCAGATGATTTTCACCTTGTTAAGCATGTATCTAAATGAGTTAATCATTTACATTTGTGTTAACTGGAACAGTTGCTATAACTAAGTTGGCAGGGACAAAGGTCAAGTAGTTAATTCTTTTATGCTCGTCAAAACTTATGGATCCCTTGCTGTCGGGAATTACAACCATTTTAATTTTTAGATTATATGTTGATCTACATAGGAATCATTGTGAAATTATTATTTAGGTATCAAGTATAATCCCTTGGTTTCTAAGAATTTGTATTAGCCTATAAACATTTAGTTTTTAAAACTTTTGCTTTTTTCAGTAGGAATAAGAACATTATAGTCATGATTAAAAATTGAGCTTTATGGAAAACTGGAAAATATAAATTGCTATAACCTTGGCATACTGTTTGTCACTCTTATGATTTAGGATTTGAAATACTAGTTATTTCAAGTTTATAGATGGAGTGCCATACAAATTTTGCTGAGACACATCTGCATCATGTGTTCTCAGAGAAGTGTGCTGGTCTGGACAAATTACTTACCTTGAGGAAAAATACTAAGAAAATAAATACATAATAAAATAAATAAAATGGAGCTTCAGTGTTCTCATCTATATAAGGGGAATGATAATGTTTACCATTTGCAAAGTTTAAAAGAGAATAGCACAGACAAAGGACTCAAAACACTTTAAACATTCAATAAATAGCAATTTAGAACAATGAGGTCCAATATGAAAAAAATCAATATTAATTAATCCTTTACTAATCTTGGATTTATCTGTATCTATCTCACGCAATCAAAACACTCAGATGGCAAGGAATGGGCACTCTGCTTTGTAAGAGCTCTTTCAGTCATTTCTAAAAGTGTTTTTTCAACTAACTGAAACATCAAGCATGCATAAGTTAATTATGCATGCCTTTCTACATAATATGCATATGAAATTCCCATCACTTTCACCTTAAATAACAAAGCCCACAAAGGACAGAAACTTGGCCAAAAATATACAACTATACATCAGGAAATAAAGCCTTCCAAATGAGAAGAACTGCTCAACATCTCCAATGTGGTTCCAAGTTCTAATTCCTTCTTATTTATATATTTGATAGTTTTTGGTATCATTATATAGATTGTAGTGTTATTTTTCTCAAACTATTTTACTAAGAAACACTGTCTTTTTTCACCTTTTCTTTCTGTTGAAAGTTTAAAAAAAAATACTAATTTTAAACGAGATTCACAAGACTTTAATCTCAGTTTCATATCACCTTTAATAAATGCCAGATATTCAGAAGTACAGTTGCCACTGTGCACAAGATAATAAGAGTGCTCAGAGAGGAAGAAGAAATGAATCCTTCTTTTAACTTTCTCTCATAATATCTATGTCACAGTGCCAGGGTATCATTTCTCATCCTGAACAGCACCCTAAGAGTCCTGAATCTTGTTTGACACAAGAGAATATTGCAGAGTGCCCTTATAAGGGAATCTTCTGCAGGTGAAAATACACTGGTGAGCCTAAAACTTCCCCTTGGGGTACCTGTGAGAAATGGCAGCATAACAGTTGCATCCTCAGCTTATTCTTTTTTCCTAAGAGATAGGAGGTATGTATCATGGTCTCCTTTTTTTTTTTTTCATCATCACAGAGACCCTCTCCCATCCCCTTTAGAAGAGTTGGGGTAAATCTCTCCCTCTCTATATCCCTCTTCTCTCTTTTTTCACCTAGCCCAACTAATCAGAAGAATTAAGTAGATGCTTAGGAATTCAGCTATAATTTTATTAAGAGAAAACTTTGGCAGTAACTACTTGTCTTAGTTTGCCACAGGGCTGCCGATGCGAAGTACCAGAAATGGGTTGGCTTTTATGATGGGGAGGTGATTTAGGGTAAGATCTTGCAGTTCCGAGGCCATGAAATGTCCAAATAAAGGCACTATCAGAGATGCTTTCTCACCAAAGTCAGCTGTTGTTGGTCCTGACATCCTGCCACACGGCAAAGCAAGATGATGGCCCATCTCTGCAGAGGTCTCTGCCTTCTCTGGGCTCGCCATTTCCTGGAGCCCAGCTGTGGGCAATTAGGCATATAACTTGCCTCCTTCAGGGCCTCCTTTCTCAGACTCTGCTGCTCCAGTTTCTTCCTGAGCCCAGCTGTGGGCCATCTGGCATAAGGCTGGTCTTTTCAGCCTTGAGCTGCTCTGTGGGCCCAGCCCCTCGGAGGCTTCTTTCCGTGCCTTGTATTCTGCTAATTCTAGACTCCCAGAACTCTGTCAGTCTCTCAGGGCTTCTCCGTCTTCCTGCAGCCTTCTCTCTCACATGCAATGATCAAAATGGCAGCTTTCTTTCTCTGTGTGTGTTCTTTCTCTGTGTATAAGGCTCCAGTAAGAGGGGGAGACCCAACCTGAAGTATGCCTCACTGACTTAGTCCAATCAAAAGTGATCTAATCAAGTGATCTAATCATGCAATCTAATCAAGTGATCTAATCAAGATCCCTTAACCAAATTTAATGCAATCAAAGGATCTCACCACCCACAGGAATGGATTAGTTAAAAAAACATTATTTTCTTTTTGGAAATCACCAAATTCAAACTGTCACACTACTCCTTAAAAGTCAGAATCTAAATTATTATATTTTTCCAAAGTATAAACATTAAGGTCTTTTCGTTTTGTTTTGTTTGTGTGTGTCTTTTGTTTTTGGCTGGAAAATAAAGTTATTTAGGTTTGATTTGGTTTGATATCTTTTTGAAGTATGTGCTTTCTTGTTCCAAGAAATTGTCAGAAGCAAAGAATATGGTCTCACATGGAATGACAAATCAATTAGCTAAACATATAGATTTAATTCTTATTAATCATCATGAAGAACAAACTTGTTTATAATAAACATTATCATAAAGTCATGACCATTATCAAATTTAAAATGGATGGAATTTAACAATCTACCAGGATTAGTTCAAAAAATCAATTTTTAAGTATTAGTTTTAGAACAATTTGTTCTTGTTATAATTTCAAATTGATGACTTTAGGGACTTCATGAAGTGGGGATATTTTCACCAGTCATGGAAATATGATATCTATATGCAATTGTAAAAATTAATATCAATATTGGTTAAGGTAGTGTTTTTATCTGCTTTATAATTCTTGTAACTAAATTTTCTCTTTAAGTAAAAATACATAACACATAGTATAATGGTTAGATATCTGATTAACACATAATGCTTTCATAAAAAAATAATGGTGGATTAGAAAATATAATTTGAATATTTCCCTTTCCAAAAGTATAGACACTGAGCCTTGTAAACCCACAAAAATTTATTTCTGTGCTTTGATATCTTTTCCCACAGAAGGGAAAGCTACACTGATTCAACCCCTTTTTTCTATCACTCACAGTTATTTTATTGCAAAAAGACAGAATAATGACTGCAAACAACTTTAAAATGTAATGCAGTGTCTCTACTATTCATCAGAATTCAAAACTCAGAAAATATTTCTTGAAAATCTACCAGTTGAGGATGAAAATATTTCTACCAGATTCAGATTTCCACAGACCAACACTAAATGCAGATTATTGGAGCCAGATAAATTAGGCCCCTATCCATAAAAAGTTGAGTAATTTAACTAAGAGTAAAAACTGATTAACAGAAGAGGATGAGAAAATACAACAAAATATGAAAGAAGCATCTGTATGCAAACTCCAAAATTTCAACTAACAATTTATCATGCAAATTTCCAAGATCACTTTGTGCCAAAGGCCTCAATGAGTCCACAGTTCAATTCAGTTTCTCCAAAGGGAAAAATTACCATTAATCTTTATTCACTTTCAAGTGCAGTTTTTAAAATAGAACACTTTAAACTTTCTTTAATAGAGAAAACTTCCATGTTAATCCATATTCTCAATGTCTTCTGGCTGGCAGAAGTGCAAATTAAGGATTAGAATATTAGTTATGGAAAGTGCTTTATGTAATCCAGATTTGGTTTACTGCACCATGGATCAAAGATACTAGTCTATACTAAATATGGTATTAAACACATTTTTCACCTCTTTAATTTTTTTTTAAATATAAAACTTCAATTGTATTTTTTGTAGGTTTACAGAAAAATCATGCAGAATGTACAGAATTCCATATACCATCCACCACACACATACTATTTTCCTTATTATTAACATTTTGCATTAGAGTGTTATCTTTGTTACAATTGATGAAACATTGTTATTACTATATTATTAACTTTAGTCCATAATTTAGTAGTTTATTTTAGAGTTCACTCTCTGGGTGTATAGCTCTATTCTGCAAATATATGTATATCTTAATATTAATCATTTTAGCCATTTCCAAGTATACAATTGAGTGATATTAATTAGATTAACAATGCTGTGTTACCATCATGACCATATATTACCAAAACGTTTCCATCACTTCAAACAGCAACTCTGTACCAATTAAGCATCGAATCTCCATTCATCACCCCTACCCTAGCCCCTGGTAACCTGTATTTTACCTCTTTAATTTTATGTCAATATTATATAACGTGCAATTATTGCTACTTATATATGTATTGTATTAGCAAAGAGTAGCACAGGAAATATAACATTAGGATGAACCATATACAATTAGTGTGTCTGACAAAGAAATATGATCAAATATTGGCAATTCATGTGGTTCAACTTAATACAAAAATCAATTCTTCAAATTACACATGGCCTGCTAGCCCATAAAATATTTTCACCAAAGCATTTCCTTTGTAAACAATTTCATTTGTTTACAAAGACAATATTTACAGGGAAATAGATGTTGCTCAAGTGATTGGGCTCCTGTCTATCATATAGGAGGTCCAGAGTTCGGTTCCCAGGGCCTCCTGGTGAAAGGCAAGCTGGCCTGCACAGCGAGCTGGCTTGAGTGGAGAGCTGGCCCACATGGAGAGCTGGCCCACACAGGAGAGCTGGTGCAGCAAGATGACACAACAAAAAGAGACACAGAGGAGAGACAATGAGAGATGCAGCAGACCCGGGAGCTGAGGTAGCACAAGAGATTGAGTGCCTTTCTTCCACTCCGGAAGTTCCCAGGATCGGTTCCTGGTGCTGCCTAAAGAGAAAACAAACAGACACAGGAGAACACACAGAGAGCAGACAGCAATCGCAAAACAAGGGGTGGGGGGAGAAAAAAAAAGACAATATTTATAGGTGTCTTTTTGAACCCACTGACCAGTGTTCAATCTTCTCTACATTGAATATTTCATCCACACAAATAACCTGTCATCTGGAAACAATTATTTGCTCCATTTTACAAATTTGCTCCATTTTTACACATAGATCTTAATTTGTCCAAGATCACACAGCAAAGAGGTGAGAATGAAGGTCTGAATCCAGTCAACCTGCCTATAATGCTTGCCTTCTCAATTACCATGATAGTGGCAGGGCAGATGATAATACAGTCTTTTATACTCTAACACTTGTTTTGAAATGTGGCTTTGTTTCAGTGCAATTGGTACATTAGAGAACAGTGAGCATAATAAAAATTTGGTTTGTTTGAGTGTAATTCTGATCAAGAAACACTAGGTGAACACAGAATACTGCACCCAGCTGAACCAAGCCGCATGGGGATACACAAGCCACACACATTCCTCAAATGACTAGGAGAGTCTCTGGTGTTACAACCTTCCTTCCAATATCAGATAACTCTCTTTTCTTCCACTCCCTTCAAAATCACTGATAAGCTTCAACCCTTCCACTGCCTACTACCACAAGCAAACTTCAGGTCTTTTCAAGGTAAAGTGTCCTATGTATCATACTTAAAAAAAAAAAAATCTTAACCATTTAATATATTTTAAATTGTGCTATCATTTTTTTGACTTTATGACCCAATATTTTTTTACATTTAATCTCTTATTGATGAAGTATTTGAATGCTGTGTCCCTAACTCCATTTTTCCCAAAAGCCTTGTGAGTTTTATTGTACAATTTTGAGTAGTGTGAGTTTTAGGAACAAATATATCCCTTTATAGCAGAACTGACTGTATCCTATTTTATAATCAGGGGAATGGAAAGTAATTGCTCAATTTAACTTAACTATTAAGCATGGAGCAAGGTTTAAAAAATGTCTTCTAAGTGCAGAATTCTTTCTACTACCTCCTGATGACATTTATAACTGAGGAATAATATATCTAAATTTACATCATCAAATCAAATTGTTTTCTTTTTTAGTTGTTGTTACAGCATCCATTAATACCTTCTTTGTCCATAATTTAGAATTTCTATTCTGTTTAATCTAGATGCATAACATATCTTTACCATTAGAAAAGGACTAAGATATATAATTTTGATGTTTGACTATTGAATTTTAATCCCTACCACTACCTCTTCCCCCCTTGCCCCACTTCTGGGCAAACTAATAAGGAAGCCCAGGGGCTCCCTCCTTTGGTACCATCAGGAAGTTCAAAACATGCAAGTTCTAGACCCCACACGAGGACTTTCACCACAATCCCATTCCCTAACTACAATAAAAGTCCAAGCTAGTATCCCTTTCTGGCTATCTTAAGCCATTTTATGACATGCTTGAGAGCTTGCCCTTCTATCCCCAAGAAACCTCATTATGTGAGTAATAAAAGTAAACTCTTTATACTTTCTTGATGCATGTATGAAATCATCAGTCTCAACATTCAGCTCAATTTGGGGTGGCAGGATTCATCCCACTTTCACAAGGTGACCCCAATAGCAGAAAGCTATTCTAGCCTATTCTAACATTGGTACAAAAGTACATCTTGTCTCATTAGAATGCTTCGCAGAACCACTTCACTGCTGAGTACAGGAATATTGTCTGGATGTCATAATCTGTATTTTGGTGCAATGGAGAGGAGGGAGAAATTGGTCAGAAATGGGAAAGTATATAGAAGATAATGAAAAACTGCTAATGAATGGCCAAACAACATGTAAGCTAATTTATATATCAATATTTCAGTCTTGGAACATAAATACATTATTTGACCCCTATTACATTTTACAACTCCCATAAACCAAAAGCTTAAATTGGTATGAATAAAATACATCTTTAATTGGTTTTATATCTGCTAGATAAACATAAGAAAAAAACCCAGATCCTTCACAACCACTGTGGATTTTTAGGCATGTTCACATTGACTAGAACTAGAAAAGGTATCCATGTGTGAATGTACAACTGCAACTGTCCAGAGAGGGGCAGAATTCTCAGGACATAAAGGCACTATTTATATCTAGATATATGAGAGCTGATTTCCATAAGACAGTTGCATTTTGAAAAGAAGATAGGGGAGAAATTTAAAAAAAAGGTTTGGGACACTTAGGGTGGCCTAATTAAAAATAAAATATAAACTCATGAACAAAAAGTGTTATCCCAAGAATGACCTGAAATTTAGGCAAGAAAATATTACAGTCATAGTCAGTAGGAAGCCACCAAGGAACACTGTAAGCTTATAGCAAAGAAAATACTGTCCATTTAAACTGGGACATGGAAATTCATTCCCCAAAATGAATAAAATTATACCCTCTTATTTTCCAGAGAACAAAATAGTTCCAAATCTCATCTATGGACTCCAAAAGTAAACATGAAGTTGACTCTGGTAGAACTGTGTGTGTGTGTGTGTGTGTGTGTGTGTGTGTGTGTATGTGTGTATCTATATCTATCTATAACTATATACCTATACCTATACCTATATCTATATCTATATCTATATCTATCTATATCTATCTATACATACATACTTAAAGAAAGTGAAACAAGAGAGCTTCCATAAACCAGCAGGCACTCATTTGCTCTAAGTTAACGGATCATTGAAAACCTGTGTATCTAAACTGTATTTAAATTATTCAGTCAGAGTCTGCCCAATGCAGTATAAATGGTGATCCACCTGAAATAACATAACTGTTCAACTATGTTATGCATGGTTTTTCTGAGTATTAGACCTATGCAAACAGAGAGAATGGAGAAATTCAGAAAAAAATAAGTTTTAGAGTGACAACTTTTCTGATAATACTGCTATGAAAATGAAGTTATAAAAACCAGCAACCAGATTGAAGTATAAAATTCACAAATAAATTGTTGTTATATTCAAGGTTATGAAAATTCATTTTTAGCCTAATTATCTCCAGTTTTTAAAAACCATTGATGGCTTCTTAAAAAAACATTTCGGATTAGGGTTTGCTTATCATACTTCAGAACTGAATACCAACTGAATTGAATAAAATCCATTTCAGCATACTTACGGCTAAATTTATGGCCCATACACAAGGCTATAGTCATTGTCATTACAGGGCAGGCATGTGGCAACTAGGAGAAATCCCATTTCGCATATGGGAAGTAAAGAGTAAAAAGACTTGAGAAATTTTGTAAACTCCAGATTTGAACACATCTAGGACATTAGACTGCTTCCTCACTTCTGGTGCTTATAGTATGTAGAATTTGATTCCTTTCGAATGGTAAGGCTTGGTAACTATCAGAATGATTAAGGGTCAGTTGTACGGAAGTGATGTTGACTCCTCTGAATAGTTTTTAACTCTGACTCTTTTCCAAGAAAATGCATGCATTGGGAAGATAGCATCCACATTACTGGGTTAATCCACTTCACAAATTTCTTTCAGTCTATGATAGAGAAAAAAGATAGCATTTTAAAGAAAGAAGGAACAAATACATCATGTTTTAAGCATTTGAGACAATCTAAATGTTAACTGCCTGTAACACAAATGCAGTACTACAAAGTACCCCTCATTTTTTTTACCCAGTGTTGTCCTCCTCTGAAATGAAATTCATTTCCGGTTGATGAATATTTCTCACAATACTTTCTCACTTTGTTTTATTTCAGAGTCAACTATTCAGAAAGATGCATATTTCATATTTAAAAGATATTTGGACCAGATATAAGCTTCAGTTGGATACAGAAAGGCAAAAAAAAAAAAAAAGAATGTGTAGGATGGTATAATTTTTCTTGTTCATTTGTTTTAATCAGAAATAATTTATTCTTTGTTTAGCAAAGGGGAAAGACCATGTAATAGGTCCCCTTTGTTATGAAAATGAAGTTTACCAATTTTTCAAGATTAGAATAAAAAAGGGGCACCCACTTTTAATTTTTTTAGTGAATTTGACTTCTTATCAAGGAATCCTTGCTAAGCAGGACATAGACTCATAGCTAGATGCTTGCTTGACATTTCTACATGGTAGTTGCTAACTCACCTCTTTTAGAAAAAAATGTAAAATACTTTAAAATGGACCAAAACAATTACTAGGTATCTTTAGTGGAACAATAGATGTTATCTAATGCACTCTTTTGATTCTATAGTGTCATTGTACCTTTTATTATATCTAAGCTGTATTAACACTTTGTAAGTTGTATATGAATGGTGGCAATGCAAATTATCCTTGTACTTAGACATGCAAATGAATTTTGTCTGGTAGAATTGATTTCTCTTCTCCCCTGTAGGAAAAGCATGTTTTGCATCTACCAAGCAAGTTCACTTCAGCAGTTCTAATTGTCTCTATATGTGCCTGCTCTGTGGATGCTTCTTTGAACTGAGTATAACACATTATTGCTCTCTCAAAAATTAATGAGATAAATAGACTCTTTGACACTAGTTCGTTTAATTTTTGTGTCAGAATCACATATTACCTTTTAAAAAATATCCTATAATACCTTATATTTGGGTCATGAATGGTCCTGGTCAACTTCCAGTGTTCCCTATCTCAGAAGAACCACCACCCATTGTTTCATTAAATGTGCACCAGGAACGTTAGGGTTATCTTCAACGTCTTCCTGCCATTCTGCTCTACTATTTCTCCTTCATACAGAATCTATTACCAGGTTCTTGCTTTACAGTTTCTCCTATTCAAATACATCAAGCCCTAATGGACTTGTGGCCAGGTTTGTGGCAATGTACATGCATTTATGTCATGCCATTCCACACCACACCATGTCATTTATACTTTGCCTGCACAGTTTAAAATAATTTTTAAGGAGCAATATTTCAAATAGCACTATCAATGAGCAATATTTCAAATTCAATCAATCTAGCCCCATTTATTCTACTTTCTAAACATCTCTTTGAACAGTCTACTTCTTTGTATTTGCACCATTACTCTAGCTGCAGTGTGGAGAAAAAGCTGATGTGGACAATTCTGGAAGTTGGAGTGTAGTTAAAAGGAAAAGGAGATGATGCTTGACTGGTCTACCATAGTGGATATACTGTTAGCTAAAAGTGGATGCATTCAGGAGAAATTATTTATAAGTTTAGAAAAGGCAAGGCATGGTATGGTATGGGTTGCCATGATATAAGTTCATGCATGTGGCCAGACTCCTGCCTCCACTCACCATTGAATGTGATTTGTGCAGAA
The DNA here is from genome assembly GCA_029593785.1 of Cabassous unicinctus. Taxonomy (NCBI): domain Eukaryota; kingdom Metazoa; phylum Chordata; class Mammalia; order Cingulata; family Chlamyphoridae; genus Cabassous; species Cabassous unicinctus. The sequence continues at coordinate 28,719 of JAQZBX010021780.1, forward strand.
GTGTTCACAGAGCAAGAGAAAAGAGAACCCAGTGGATCATCTAGCACTTGCTGAAAGAGAACAAATTACTAATCCATCAGTTCACGGAGCTCATGGTTTATCAGAACAAAGGCCAGGTGGCTGAATGTCCTTAGTGTTGCTCTATACTACACACAAATCTCCTTTATTTGATTACTTTGATAGAAGCCAGCCCGAGTCACTGAAAACAGTGACTTGCTATTTATATTTGGCTGTATTATGAAGCATAGCAGAATGTATTCTGTTCTGAAAAGCAAAAATGAGACCTTCGGTTACACTATTGCTTAAAACATGCATGAAACTTTACTGTGAGTCTTTTAAAAATGTACATTTTAAATGATTGAATTAATTGTCCTTAATGCAAATCTACATTTTAGTAACTCAGCATATTATTAAAAAATAGTTGACACTAGATCTCTATCTGAAGTCTAGAATCCTCATCAGCAAATACATTCGAACTTTTAAGCTTATATATTTAGCCTCACAATGAAAAACTAGAAGCAGCAAGAAATAGGGGCGAATAGAAACTGAAATTGTTCCAAACCAACACCTTATTATTACATGTGAGTTGGTTAATGCAACTAGTCATGAAACTTATTCCTTGGCATTCTTTTGAAATCCCTTTAAAACAACAGTGTTTGTGAGCTTTGCTGTGTGGTTTTTTTGTTTGTTTGTTTTTGTTTGCTCATTTGTTTTAAGAGACAAACATATCCTCCCTTAAATACATTTAGAAAACATTGGGAGATTTCTAAGGTGACTAAATTTAAAAATAATATCATTACAAAATAATATCAATAAGTGTTATCTGAATGGAGTAGACAATCCAGTAGAGTAATTTTGCTGAAGCAAAGAATTACCATGAACATATTTTTCTTTAAACACAAATGCACTGGAATTCAGATACACATGGAAGATATAGTCCATGATTATGTATAAATTATTTCTTCCTAATTATTCTCCGTCTTTTGTCTTTGATTTTGAACAAGAGAAGTGTACAAATTATGCAAATGGAAATGAAAAACCTATCTACCAGATGCCTCATTTGGTATTGTGTGATTACAAAGTTCTTGCCTGATTGAGAATGATAAAGTGGCAAATGAATAGCTTTTGACTGTTTCATTGCCAGTAAATATTCTACTGCAGGGTCTTCACTGAAGATGTGCTGGTATTTCCCTGCCCAAGAGTGTCCATTCGAGGGTGTGAGCAGCAGCTGAAACCCAGTCCTTGCTGAGTTTGCAAGTCATGCATTCTAGTGTGTAAATTTGTCCATTCGAGCAACTTAGAGCTATGCTTTATTTTGAGGTCCTGGAAAATAACCCCATTTTAGTGGATGTATGCCCAGAAGACTTGAGTCTGAGAAAAAAATGCAAGTTGAGTTCATGCTCTTTTAGTACCTGATAGGTTTCAATTATGCTTAAATTCAATTAACTATTTTGAGTTAAATTTTAGCATTGCATAGATTTTTAATTTTCTGCAGGATGTGTGTTTCTTTAAATCCTGATTTCAGTTTCATATTGTTTGTTTATATTTACTAATTAATAAATTGTATGGCAATCATGTTTTAATTTTGGTCAAAAAGTCTCTGGAGAACTGCATGCATCGCTGCACTCATTGAGTTTATATTGCCTTTGAAATCCTAGCTATCTCATCTATTGTCTCATAAATGAGATTTCAGCATCTCTGCTACCTTACCTGAATTGTAGGAATATAAAACTGACATTGAAAATTCAAAACTAAGTTATGATAGCAAAATATACAAGCTCTATTAATTTTCTTATTTGCTTAAAAAGATAATGAATTCCAAGGTTTAAAAGTAGAATAAAAACATGAAAATTTATGTTTAGTAAAAGAAATATTGCAAAATATTACAAAATGCTTGTGTGTGTATGCGTGTGTGTGGGTGCGCACTTTGATTAAGAGCACTGTTTCTATGCAAGTTTAGAATTAGAGATGGTTTTCAGGACCAATTTAATTAGTTTCTCTTCTGGAGTCTGCAGTTGGTTGGAGCAAGTGCAGTCAGTCACACGAGCATTCATTTCTCTTTTTGAATAGGCTTTCATTTCTCTTTTTGAATATGCCTTCTTGAATCTAAGAGCTCTCTGCGACATAGATGTCAAGATAGAGTGCACATTATTTTTTATTGCACAAGAGCACTATTTATGTTAATTATTGGGTTGATTTTATACAAGGCAACCTGGAGCAAGGGAAACTCAAATAAATAACTGATTGTTGGTGAAACTGCAAATTTGGTTGAACCTAATTTTCTTGTCATGCTCCTGTTTCAAAAATTCTGTTCCTCCCTCTCTCCCCAGCCAGCCCTTAAGACCAGGTGACCCATCATCTCATACCTTCCTAGCAATATCACACTTTTCTCAATCCTCCAAATATTCCCACTTAGGACTGCTAATGTCATGCTGCTCATCACAGATAGGTGTCTGCAAGTCATCTCTGAAAGGCCCATGATAGCTGTCTGTTAAACTGATAAACTAATACCTCTTAATGCATATCAATAAAATATGCCCATGATAACAACATGCATTTTAATAGTTATTAATATAAACAATACTATATTTTTCTCCCATTAAATAATTAATTGCTCTAACACTGCAATATCCACATGTGGGGGAGAAGTGTTTGAGCTTCTAAGATTGGATAGCATAGTCTTACCAATCACATAAATATAAAGTCGATCTTAAAACTGAAACACTCATCTCAGAGTCAAAAGACTTGGCTTCTCTTCCCAGCTGCATCACTATGCAGCTGTGAGAGCTACGCCAGTCACCTCACCTCTCTGATGCTCAACGTCCTCATTTTTAACCTGCTGAGAAAGGTGGACCTGGTGATTTTTTCATGCACTCTTCAGAAGCAGTTAAGTCCCATTTATGTAGAAGTCTATAATTCTATAATTCTAATCCTTTTTTATAAGGAGGAGAATGAATATAGTCCATACAGTCATTTCAATCCTTTCAGCTCAATTCAAGGATCAAGGAAGGGATCACATTTTAAAATCCCATTCTTTAGGCAATTACAGTATTCTAAAATACATATTTAAATGACACAAAACACAGCTCATAAATGTTAAAGTGTCTTTCAAATTTGCAGAGCTAGTAAATTTTGAAGAGTAAGCTTTCTGATTTCTAATACAGTGAAGGTTCAACTGAAAGTTATAATCTGGGGTAGATTTCCAGAGCTGATTTCTGATTCTTGCAGGAATTAACACATGTTCCTGCTTAATGATTTGTTAATGCCAAAGTCTTCCACAATAAAAAAAAAAAAACCAAAAAACTTAGTA
>JAQZBX010021781.1:0-32038 GCA_029593785.1 Cabassous unicinctus
CCTTCCAAAGAGCACAATATGGAAAGGGAGGGGGGAATTAGCAGCTTTACAGGGGAGAAATGTGACAAACACTACCTCAGCCAGGTGATCAAGGTCAACATCAACAGTGATGTTGATAGTCTGTACCCTTGATGTGATGTAATGAAAATGACACATCACCTCTGTGCTCTTCCTCCTCAAAATCCATAACCCCAGGCTCATCATGAGTAAAACATCAAACAAATCCAAATTGGGAGACATTCTACACAGACCTGACCAGTACTCCTTAAAACCACCAAAGTCATCAAAAACAAGGAAGGTCTGAGAAACTGTCCCAGCCAGAAGGAGCCTAAGGAGACAGGATGACTAAATATAATGTGGCACCCTGGTGGGATCCTGGAACAGAAAAGGGATATTAGGATAAAATCTAAAGAAATCTAAGTAAATTATAGACTTGGTTCTAATAATATATCAATGTTGATTAAAACTATAACAAATATACTGTATTAATATAAGATGTCAGTAGAAGAAACCGTAAGAATTCTCTGGACTATCTTCACAATTTTTCTGTAAATCTAAAAGTATTCTAAAAAATAAAGTTAAAAAAACAACCTGATAATATGCATACTATCACCATTCCCTCTCTACAGGGGAGGAAACCGAATCATAGAAAAAACAAGAATCTCTCTCACAGCTACCAGAGCTGAGATTTGAACCAGACAGTCTGACTCCTGCTCTGATCCAGATGCAAAAGCAGTTGTTTCTTTTCCCATCCCCAGTAGGACCAATCATGGGCAAAGGAATATAGCACTTGCTCTCTCTGCTGACCTCCTCTCCACACACTAACTGTTTGGAACCAGGAGGACCCAAGCAGGTGGGAAGATAAGAGGTAAGGCTGTCGAACTGGAAGTTCTTACTCATCTGCTAACTGGAATTACTGCAACCTGGCATCATCCCCTCTGGGCCTGGCATGTTGAAAGCTCATGGGGCGGGGGCGGCGGGGGGGTTCCATGGCTCTTTGGAGGCCATCGCAAGGCACTCCAACCTCAGCTCCCGAGACACGGACTTTCTTCTCCATCTCCCCCAGCCCTGGTTCTTAGCAGTCCTACTGGAGTGCTGGCACCCCCAGGATACCCCTTGTGCAGCACTTAGAAGAGCCCATGTCAGCTCTCCATCATGGCCAACAGCTGGTCCACAGAAAACATGCACTCAGTCCCTGCTCACTTCCCTGAACCGCTGCCTTAGTTCTCTCAGGTGTGAGACAGACACCTGTCCCAGGTGTTCCCCACCTGCAGAGAATGCACAGCAGACATATCAAAGGATCAGTTGAAGCGCCACCTCTCCCCACCACACATGCAATCAGACTCGAAGTGAGGAAGCAGGCACACACCCCCCATCTTCCTTCTTGGGAGAAGGGACAGAGTGGGGGATCAAAGCTCAGCTTTCACCAATGAAATCCTCCCCACAAAATCTAAAGCCCCATATTCTGATCCTTTCTAATATCCTTGATCTGATTAGGTGGTCTAAGAATCATGCAACCATTCTTAACCATTTCCTCTTTTAAATTATTTTTCCTTACATCTCAGCTACTTAATAAACAGCATCTATTCAATAGATTCTGTTGTATCTTAATGCCTCAGGTGAAACTTCAATTTCAATGTTCTGCTGTATATGCACGTAAACACATATTTGGAAATACAAAATACTTGTTAGATGGCTTATCCATAACATACAATTCTAAATATAACTTACTAACTTTATGTATCACCTCCCTAATTGGATTATTATAAACTCCTCAAGTGCTATAATCGTATCTTCTACTTCTTTGTACCACATACACACATACACAAAGACACGCAAAGAAACAATTTCCATCCCAACGTTAACTCAATAAATACTGGTAGCTGACTTGTTCATGATGTGTCCCCGTGTACGTAATCCTACAAAAGCAGTGAAGCTTGAATCTGAGGTTGGAACACATACTTTAGAGCCAGAATTCGGGCTGCCGTGTTTCCAGCCAAGTCACTGGTTGGCCACCTGCAAATCTGGCATCAGTTATTACAACCATCAGCAGCCACAGAAGATCCAGATCAGTCAGTCAACCCTGGAGATTAATGGAATGACAAATTTTGCATCCAGAGCAAACTGAACATCCAAATATACTCTTTCAATGCATCACCCAGGCAAAATATTATTTTGTACTTTGTAAGTCATTTAAGTCTGTAAAACTAACATTCTCAATTGGAAGATCAGTCACTAACAATTGGCAGGCACAGAACTTAAAATTCAGGTGAGATGCATTATTTTTATCCCCAAGTCAACAAACCGGTTCAGTTCACACTCAAGTATAATGGGAGCATGTCCACAGCTTCCATGGTTCCAAGGGAAATTTCCAACTGGTTCTGAATGATTTCTCCTTGGCTGGGGATGAAGTTTTCCTTTTATAGCCTCTTCCTCATATGAGGTGTCCAAGTTCCTCACCTTCTGTTCAGGGGCTGACAGGGCTGCAGGACTGGACAACAGCAGGTTGTGCCCAGGCAATGGACACTGGTGGGTGCTGGGACCAGACACTAGCGCCTCACAAAGGATAGCTTTCTTCCAGCTCCTCTTCCCCCGTCCCCCAGCTCCAGGCTTATCCTGTCTTGGGGAATAGAATATTCCCACTAAATACAAAGGTACATCAGAATCTTTCTCTTCCCAGGTTAGGTCAGCTTGTTTCTGCTTCTGTGTGGGCTGGAGAGAGGAAACAGTCCCCAGGGCACCAGGGAGAGAGCAGAGGGGGAAAGACATTCCGAACACAGAAAACACACAGATACATACTTAGAGTTATAACCCTACCATAAATGCTTTCCAACCAGTATTCTTTCCCCTTGCAAAAACTGTTATCCTTATTCACCTTCCATGTTGTGTTCTTTAAAGTAAAAAAAAAAAAAAAAAAAAAAAAAAAAAAAAAAAAAAAAAGGCTTAACCAAGAACTAGACAGCAGGGCTTAGGCAGAGCAAAGGTCATGGCCAAACAAGAGAATTTAATAAGTTAGGCTAAGTTGAGGTCATGGTCAGGGGCAATAGACAGGGAATCACAGTTAAGCAGAGTTAAGGTCACACTTGGTGGCCAATGACCTGGCAAAGAAAATAATCATGAGGCCAAAGTTGGCCCACACCAGGTGGATGCGTTTTCCTAAGTGGGGGGAAGGAGGTCACTGAAACTCTGCAGGGATGCGCTAGTCCTAAGAGAATGAACTGGAGCTCCAGGGGGCTGAACGTTTGAACCAATCAAGTCAAGATGAATGTGGATTCCAGAACAGTTCCAAAGACGTTCCAATACCTAAACCAGCTCTGAGGAATTTTAATTGACACGATTTTTAGAATCCTTGGTGTATTTTTAATCTACCCTAAGAAGGTTACCCTAAGAAGTTGAGACGGATAATCCTAAATCTTGATCCCCAACTTTCTACTTTAAAGCGCACAAAAATCTTCTAAGACCTAACACCATGTAACTCTTCTTAATTTGCTTTTGATTAAGACATTGGTTTTAGGGGGGAAAATCTGTATTTGACACCAGAAATTCTCATAACTTCCCAATGATACTAGCATTACCAATTTATAATATACACTTTTATTTTAAAGCTGTCAATGTCCCTTTGTCATGTTTAAAGCACTTGGAGCCCGGTTATTGCTCTGCTCAACTCAGTAGTGTATGAACATGAAGCAGTTTTATTTTCCCCTAATTCATTTGCAGACTTCAACCAAGTCAAATCCGCTTGTGTATCCTTAATGACATCGTAGGCAGAGTGCAAAACTTTTCCAGTTCTTTTCTATTATTAAAACTCAGTCCAGTTGACACTTTGATCTCACATGTGATTTATTTATCACATCTCCTCCTCTTATTTGCACAGTTTTGAGCTGAGACCCCAATGTTGAGAGAGGAAGGGGGTATGGAGGCTGTCTTCCCTTGCCTCTTCAGGACCTACTTTCCCCGGTGCTGGTGGCAGGAAGGAGGCAGAAGGGAAGAGAGAAGAGTCTCTTTGTTAACCGGCCGCTGCGGTGCTTCTCCCCACTGGTCACTCTGCCTCTCAGGGTCACGCTAACTGGTGAGGCCACCCTCCCTGTGGCCGGGTCTAATGCCTGCTCTAGCAGGGCCTGTGTGTGAGTTCTTCTAGGGCCCAGCACACTTCCCTGCCCCTTCCTCTGCCACACCCCACAGCGCCCACTTCTGGGGGTACGTGCCACAGCAGCCAAAGGCTGGGGTGCCCCTCTCAGCGCATGTGCTCCTGAGTGGCTCCAGCCCGCACCTCCCACTGTGTCCTCCAGGCGCGTGGGAAAGGGCTATCCTCAGCGTGGCCACACCATGCCCAGCCTGCCGATTCTCCTTTGCTCAGGGGGGCCCAGGGCAGATGAGCGGGTCCATTCTTCTGGGGAAGGAGAGGCCACTGGAACCTCTTCTCACTCAGCTAGGGGGGCAGGGAGAGCGGTCCATGGCCTCTCTCACCGCCTCTTCTCAGGCCCTCCCCAGTATTCTTCTACAGACTGGGGGGCTGGGTGGGCGTGCAGGTGACTGGTGGTAGAAGGGCCTGGTGGTTAGTTCCGAGTAAGCCTGAGGGCAGCGGCTCCCTGCGGCCTCCACACTTCAGCAGCTCCCTCTACAGTGGAGGCAGCTGGTACCAGCTGCTTTCAGCTGAGGGCCCTAATGCCCATTTGGGGATATCAGAAGGGCCCCTTGACATCCACCAGCAGGCTTCAGCAGAAAATGCACAAGCTTTTTTAAAAAAGGCTAAATATTTTCACCACAGAATCAAAGGCACACATCTGTCCATTGACAATGAGTAAGACCATGAATCTTTCATGTGTAAGCACAGAAATCCTCTCCTAACCAACAACTCTACCTATCTTGTGAGCTGGTCAGGGAGGAAAGACTATTTCTCCAGTCAAGAAAGCCAAACAGCTGCTTAGTGGCAGGGAAGAGCCCCCAAGCTTCAGGATGTCCATGCCCTCTTCTGGCACCTGAGCAAGGTCATGCTCCAAATTCCTGAGCCCAAAGTGGGATTCCATTTCTCCAGCATTATCTAGTCCCCACTTAGCCCCATCTTTTGTCAATTAGTCACTAACCAGAGGACAAACCTGGAAGGATCTAGCACACAGACAATTCAGAAAACTCTGAGTGATAAAGACAGGTGTTGTCAATAGATTGTACCTGTTATCCCCTCTCTGTAATTTTCAGAGTAGGCCCCCGAGGAGATGTGCATTTCATTTCACAACTTGATACAGAAGGCAGGGTCATTGTGACCTAGGCAGGGGACTAGTCCCTCCCTTCACAGCTCTGCATCCCCCATAGGCACATGCTATGAGGAGATACAGAGAAGAGCTGCTTCCTGCTCCCAGGTTGCTGGTAGTAAAAACACGTACTCCAGCACTTACACCGAAGCAGACACAAAACATACTACACAGTACCTGGCCCTGAGAGCCACGGGTTAAATGTTTTAAACCAACTTCATTTCAAAGGTGTTTATATCTAGCAGAGGGCCTATAAATGTAAAGGAAAAAAAACAAAAAAACCACATCAAGCTAGATACAGGATGGTTACGGGGGGAAGAAGTCCCAAATTCAGGCTCGCGGAGGGGCAGCCAACCGTTACCAAGGATAAGGTCAACTGGAAGGAAGCCAGGACCAGGAAAGCCACGAACAATCTTGTACCAGCTTAGCTTTGTGGTCAGGGGTAGCGCTCTCCCTGCTCTGGGAGCAGGACGCAAGCCAACATTCGTTCTTGGAGAAAAGACTAGAAAAGACATGGATGTTAGTCTCTCACCAGGACCAGCAAGATGCAAGATTGATCCTACCAAGGCCTAAAGTTTGCTTGGTTTGATCTCATATCTAACCTGGGTAATGCTAATAACTAGTATCTATGTAACAGCAATGTAGCAGTCCTATGAGGCAGGTCACTCTCCTTACCCCCACTTCACAGATGAGGAGACTTGCCTGTGTTTACTTAGTTTATAAGAAGTGGAGTCAGGATGCAAACCCAACCCTGTAGACCTACAACCTGTGATTGCCAGGGGTTGGATTAAACAACAGGAATTTATTAGCTCACGGTTTTGAGGCTAGAAGTCCAAAATTGAGAATGTGAGCAAGGTTTGCTTTCTCCTGAAAATGTGTAGCCTTCTGGCACCAGCTGCTGGCAATCCAAGGAGCTCCCCACCCCATGACCACCCAAAGAAATAGGCACCTCCTCTGTTTGCTAGCTAAAGAGACAGGCAGGGAAGCTGGGGAAGTGGCCTCCTTCTCTGCAGACTGCCAAGGGAGAGGAAACTTCAGGGGCATCTCTGATAAGAAGACACATTCCAGCTGACTTGCAGGATCTTCCAGAAGAAAACAGTGCAGTCCTTCCATGTCGCTGCAGTTCCCAAGAAAGCATTGCTTCTGAAACCCAGTGGTCAGAGGGCGACCCCTTGAGGAGCCACTTATAAGGCTGAGGCGCCACCTAGTGACTGAAACTGAAAATACTTCCAAAGTAACGCCCTGAGCAATCAGAGGCCGGGAGGGAAACCGTCCTGTCCTTGGCAGGAAAAGGAAACTGAAACAAAAACTACCCACACGCCAACCCTTCTCCTGGATCCCCAGAGGTCAGTAAAACGTGTCTTTTTAAACACCAGCCTGTTCAAGGGCTATATGTCTATCCAGCGTATCAGGAACAAAACAAGAGCTAGAATCCAGGAGACACCGACCTCATACTCTCCAACAGACGGAAAAATTGTCTTCTAAAATCTCCTCACAGGACTGACAACCATCCTGGATATCTGTGGTCCATATTCAATATTGGGGGAGAACTCAGTATAAGAGCCTGGTGGCCAAGAAGGATCAGGGAAAGAAAGGGAAAATGGGAAGGAGGTTCTGTTTCTTCTAGAACAGTTGTTGCTGAGCTTAAGCAAAAAAACCAGAGTGACAAAGGGAAGGGCCGCGGAAGGGCGTTACTGCCGTGTCCCACCCTTCTTGCAGTTTCATGGGTTGTTAATGGATCCCTTTTCCATCATTTGCCACAATTTAAGGAGCTGCCCAAGAGGAAAAGGCCAAGCAAGAGTGAGGCAGCTCCCCTGCAGCTGAAGTGTCAAGCACTTCAACGAGAGACAGGTTTGCAGGTCAGGTCAGTCAGGTCCGAGCCCCCCTCCCGGAATCCTAATCTAGTTCAGGCACATGGAGATGGAGTCATGGGAAAGGGGCAGATAGCAGGTGTGGTCTGAAGGTTCAGGTGGAAGTACAGCTTCTAGAATCTTGAGCAATGATGCTATTTTGGTGGCAGGTGCAGATGAGGCTGTTAACTGGTGAAGTCAGTTCAGGGTGGGTTAAGAAAAGTCTGCTGCAAGGTCCAGCCCCAGGAAACCAGACGGCTACTGGGATCTCCCCACGCCACTTCTAGAAGCCAGGGCAGAACTTTAAGCTTTCAGAGGACCAAACAGAAAAGATGGATACAGACACCTCAGATTCAGGAACAGCCAAATCGAGTGTCAATCAATGCCGGAGTTCGATGCTGATCAATCTATACAGAGCTGATCCCAAGTCAAAGTCAGGTTAGCATCATGCTAGGTATGACAGAATCCTTGACCATGAGAGAGCCAGCATTCATGTATGTGCTCTAAAAATGAACCTCCAGTTGCGACTCTCTGTCTCAGGGCTTTATCATACATCTACTCTGCACCCCGGTCCCTCAAACTCTCCAGTATTTGGTCAGGGGCAGAGGATGGTAATTCTTCTATTTGACGCTTAAGAATTCTTGCCCTTCAAACAAATCTGTGCTGACATTGCAGTCCACTCCTTCATCTTTCTATTAGTCTCCATATTCAAGGCCCGAAATCTCCAGCCTCTCCTGACCCCGTTCTCTGTCTATTTTGGCTCACCATGGCTCACTTTTCAAGGTTCTTTCTATCCTTGGGTCAAGCATGGCTTCTTCAGCTATCCTTCTAAGCTGAGATCAGGGCTGACTCTCACCAGTGGCCACATGGTCGTCATGTCAGGAGCCTCTCCATTTACGTCAAATCCCTGACACAGCTACCAGACTGCTGTCCCTTCCTATTGCAAAGGTTCAGAGCCTTGAGTTGCTCCCTAAGCTTTTATAGGCTGGAGGTAACACCCCTGGGTCTTCACTTATTTGTCATACAGAGCTGATTAGCATCCACTGAGCACAACGAATGAATGAGCCTTCCTCTGCATACATTAACAGCACCGCCTGCTTATTAATGTTTCTCATTGTATTTGTTTGAAAGGCTAAGTTGCTGTAACAAAGAGGCCCTGAGTTACAGTGTCTTAAAATTAAAGTTTATTTCCCTGTCATGTACAGTTCAGAAAAAGCAAGCACGTGTTTTGCTTGACACAGCCATTCAGGGATGCTTCATTTGGCTATTCACCATCCTTTAGAGAACTGTCCTATCTGCCTAGGTTGAATCTGGGTCATAGGCACATCCACATTTCACCTCATGGGAAGGGCAAAGGTGTGAAGGCACACCCATAATGTTCTGTTTTGTTTTTTAAGCAATTTTATTGAAATATAGTCACACTCCATAAAATCCATCCAAAGTGTACAATCAGTGGCTTTCGGCATAATCAGAGTTGTGCATTCATCACCACAATCAATTTTAGAACATTTTCATTACTCCGAAAAGAAAAACCCCACATCCCTCATACTCCCTATTATTGACACTTAGCACTGGTGTGGTACCTTGGTGACAACCGATAAGAGAACGTTAAAACATTACTGTTAACTATAGCCCACAGTATGCATTAGGTGTATTATTCCCATATCCCACCCTCTTATTAGCATCTAGTGAGGTTCATGAAAGAGCATCCCTGTAGTTGTACTATTATCCGCAGTCATCATCCACAACGAGGTTCCGTGACACACATAATGTTTTCAGAGTCAGACCTGGACATGGCACATGTTGTTTCCACTCACTTTCCATTGCCCAGAACCTTATCACATGTCCACTAACTGTGAGGAAGACTGACAGAGGGCTGCAGGCCCAATTATCACTCAATAGCTATGGATGAAGGCAAGGGTGGATTTGGGGGAATACCTAGGACACCCATCACCCCGTTTTCCTATCCTACACCCTCTGAAAATAGAATGATCCTGAGACTCTATCCCCATTCTTTTTCAACATCAACATACATCAAACACTCGGAAACAAAAGCAATTTCTCCCAAAAGGAGTGAGAGGGTCAAGAAACTATCCTCTGACCAGAGTGATCTGGGAAGGCTTTGTAGGGGTACAACAGGGTTGAGCTTATCTCTACACTGGGGGAGCACAGAGATGAGGAGGCTTTCCAGGAGAGAAGGCCCAGAGGCAGAAGAAAGCAGCACACCTGGGTAAGGTGCACATAAACAGCCTGGCATAGAAGAGGGTTCATGCAGATATGCAGGGAGGGTGAAACCCCAAACAGGCTGGGCCAGAGGGGTTCACCCTCAGTGCCAAGAGGAGGAGTCTGGATTTCACTGTGCAGGCAGCAAGAGGCCATCGAAGGCTTCTTCACCAGAGTAACACCGGACGACAGAATGAAAGCAGTGTTCTAAAGACACTGATTCGGCAGTATAATTCAAGATGAAACTGAATATGAAAATAAAACGAGAAGGGGAGGCGAGTCAGCAGGTAATTGTAACAGTCAAGTCAGGAGGAATTTGAGGCCTAAATTATTTAATATTCAATAACCATTGTGCACTTACTATTTAGAAGGTTACTTTCCAGAGTAGACACATGGCCTTCCTCAGGACTCAGCCTTCTCAGCCTCTGCAGGTCTCGTGATCTAATGGGAAGACAAAGCAAGTAAATGAATAAGTACAGTTCAGTGAAGAAAAACAAGCACAATAGAGGCGTCTGTAGAACTCAAGTGAGAGGAATTGCTTTCAAGGGTGGCAGGAAAGCCTTCCCAGAGGAAGTTGGATGTGAGATGGGTTTTGAAGGAGAAATAAAATGTTAATAGGTAAACAAAGAGAAGAAGAAAATATTACTGGTGGAGAGAATAGCATGAACCAAAGCTTGACGGTAAGAAAATGTAGGAAATCTAGGAAGCAATGAGCATAACAGTATAGGGTATTAGCAGAATAAGACTCCAACGAGAAGTTAGAGCCTCGTCGTGGGGGACTTGGATTACAGGTGAGAAACCAGCCCTTCGCTTGGCAGGCTGCGGGGAGTCACTGGGATTTCGAGTTGGGGGGTGAAAGGTCAGAGCTGCTCTGAGGTTGACTGAGAAGGGTAGACTGAAGGGGAGAGGTTGGAGATAGGGAAACTAAAAGAAAGCCACAAGTTGGAAGAGGTTATAGGTGCAGCAGAGGAGCCCAAAGGGAAGCCCACAGTGGAGGCAAGACGGACGACACTTGACAAGTGGCTAAAAAGGAGGAATCAAACACGACTCAGGGTTTTCAAGGTTTAGCTGCTCAAAAAAGAATAGTGGTGCTACGAAGCGAGACGGTTACCCATGTGAGCCAAGCCTGGGGGAGCAAGGGGAAGTGAAGAGCTCCATTTCCAATACAAAATTTAAATTCCTGGCAGGCCCAGACTCAGATAGAGATGTCTAGAAGCAGTTCAAAACGTCAGCCTGAAGCTGAGAATATAAAGCTGTGTCTAGCAACAGATAGGATTTTCCAGGAGTCTGTAGGAAGAGAACTGATGGGACAAGAACAGGAAATTGCCAAGGAAGACGACTACCAGCAAGGCGGCTGGCAGAGCTGTAGGAAACCCACAGGTTAACTGCAGAAGGAAGAAACTGCCGGGAGAAAAAGAAGAAGAAAGCTGAAAAGCTGAAAAAACAGATGCATGCAGCATCCTGGAAGATGAAAAAAGTGATTCTCAACAAGCATCAACTGTGTCAAAATATATAAATACATAAAAACTCCAAGATAATGCAGAGTAAAGAAAAGCTGTTGAAATTGGTAATAGGCTTGTAAGTCATAATCATTAGGACAGGAGTTTGAGCAAACTAGGAAGGAGAAATACCAATGAATTAAGCAGTGATATAAAGTTAGGAAAAGAGCATAGAAAGCTAGGAAGGAAACATAGAAACCAAAGGAAAGCGTAAGTAAAGAATTAATAAAGCAGACAGTAATGAGTTAGAAAATAGAACTAATAAATGCAAAAGCTGTCACAGAAAAACAAGCAACTAATATACTTAAGAAAAGGATAAAAACACCAATATACATGATAAGAATAAGAAAGAAAGCAACACACATAATAAATTAAAAGAATCATGAGTCTACTTTGCTCAACTTTACACAAATAAATTGAAAATCCCAATGAAATAAATAATATTTAGGGATATGGAAATTACCTAAAATATCTCCAGGTGATATGACTGTATATTTGAAAACCACAAAAAATTGACTGTAAAACTACTGAAATTCAGTAACATAGAGGGAAATAGGGAAATATATATATATAGCACATATGTTAACAAAATTAATATAGAGAAATCAATAGCTTTCATATATACAAACAACAATCAGTTCAAATATAATGGAAGAAAAAACTCCATTTTCAACATCAACAAAATAAATGAAATACCTGGAATAAACTTAGTAAGAAATGGGCAAAATTTATATGAATAAAATTTAAACACTACCAAAAGACACAAAATAAGACTTGAACAAATAAAAAGAAATTTATTTATAAATGTAACATGAACCCAATAAATACATATACTAGAAGGTTGTTTTATTCTTTTCTTTCTTTCTTTTTTGTAAGTAGACAGGCTACTTCTAAAGTTCATATGGAAAAATAAACAAATTAGAAAAGCTAGGAAAAGCTGGGAAAAGAAAAGTAAAGAGGAGTGACTAGCCCTACCAGATATTAAAAATATAAAGACTCAATAATTCAAATAGCGTTGGTTTGGTACATAAATACACTAAAAGAACAGGATAGAAAGTCAAGAAATACACTGAAATATATAAGGGAATTTAGATTATAATAAAGGTACCATCTTAAATGAATGCAGGAATCATAAACTATTTGATAAGTAGTTTTGCCATCTGGATCCAAGATTTAAATATCTAAAAAAATGAAATAATAAAAGTACTAAAGGAAAACACCAGAGAATTCCATCAAAACTGGCATGAAAAAAAGCCTCTCTCACTCCAACTCAAGAACTAAAAGTCATCAAGAAAAGAATTGAAATAGTCCACTAAATAAAAGTTAAAACTTTTGTGCAGGGAAAAAACCTACAAAAATTAAAGCCATAAGCAAAGTCAAAAGACAAATGACTAACTGGAGGAAAGTATTTGCAACTCATTTCACAGAAAGCTCGAACCTGCTCCGTTTGATAGGTTGCTATGCCAAATACCACAGAATGGATTGGCTTAAACTGTAGGAAATTATTGGCTCACCATTTTGAGGCTAGGAGAAGTCCAAAAGCAAGACATCAGCAACTGCTTTCTCCCCAAAGCAAGGAAATTCTGGTGCCGGCGGCGAACCATCCTCCCAGCTCCTTGGTTTAAATCCCTGCCAGGCCTCAGCCGGCCACACCCTCTCCTTTCTCTTCCGGGTTCTCTTGACTTCCGGTTTCTGCTCACTTCCGGCTTCTGGCTCCTCCTCTTTACGGGTTTCCTAATAGCGACGTCATCCACGTTTGGCCTCACCAAACAGCAGCTTTGCAATGAGGCAGTGGTGACCAGTCTCTGGATACCTGTAGTTGGCTATTTCCAATGTCACAAGGCCCCTGGCAGGGTGAAAACAGCAAACCTGGCCAACTTGCTGCCTCGCACCTATTAAAGGTGAAATCAATCCCTATGTAATTAACATTCACAGACTCTGCTTCTTGGCTTATGCAGTCCAGATCTCCACTTCACCTGTCACATTCAGGACGGGCACCTTAAGATTCTAAAATCTTGCATTTTGGTAATCAAGGAATAGCTCACAGTTAATTAGGAAAAGGGTTTCTTTTCATACCTTCCTCCACTGCTTCTTCCCCTTGCTATACCTTACTTAAGAGACTCAGAGGCAGGCTTTTTCACCAAAGAAAGAGGTATCAGAGAGGGGGTGGGAATGGACAGGCATGTACCTTTGGCACCACCATACCAGTCCCTTCAGCTTTTTCACCAACCCTCGATCCTGGGAATGTAATAAACCCATCCATCTCTCCTGCCCTGCAGAGATACTTTCAGCACTCACATTGCTTCCGGGAGGGGACAGTGGGTGCCACAGAATAGTAGAGGCTGAGAAGTAATATAACTGCATCCCCCAAGGCTGCCCCTGCCCATCTCCTCTACCCACCTCCCATGGTTATGGTTCAGCTCCTCCTGAAGCACATCCTGTCACCAAAGCAATATGCCTTGCACATGGCCTCCAGAATGCCTGTGCTTGGAACTCCAGTGTGCCTGCTCTAGCAAACAAAACACTGGGACCAGTTTAATCTTGGTTCCAGTGGTAAGTGATTTATTCTGATCCAGCAGGTCCAGGATCAGGTTTTCTCCCATGCAAATGGAGGAATTTAAGCTGACCGATGTCCAGTATCCCTTCTAGCAGAAACATTTATTCTCTGACTGAGCTTCCCTATGCCCAAATGCCATGGTATTTGCAAAACAGCTGTTTTCAGGTTCAAGGGAGAGCTTGTGACTGTGAAGCTGGCCAACACATACAAGGACCCAGGTGGTAAGTGGTCAGGTTTCCCCACTACAAATTTCAAACAGGTCCCTCTAAGCAACAGCTCAGCTCGCTTAGCAGGGCCATGTCTGGCTCCTTCCATGAATCTTTGCTGTGCACCAAGGTCGGCCACTGATTATATTCTCAAGCCACCTTCCCCTATACATGGCAAACAATGGTTGCCGAGCCCCTTCTCTCTGCACAGGCCTCATCAGCAGTCACTCTGTCCTCCACCAAGAAGCATGAAGTCTACCCACCAGACCCAGAAACTTGAGTCACACCAGTCTTCACATCTCTCCAAGCGTAGTGAGGAAAAATAACTCCTCTCTGTATGTGAGAACCCCATTGGGCTACCTGGGCATGTGCTTGTCCATGCCCATTCTTTCCTCCATTTGCCAGGCAGCTCCTGCATTACTAGCCTATTTTCCCTCTGCCTCCCAGTACAGCCTGCCCCTTCTGCTCCTGCACCCTGTGGTAAGGGTCTCTCAGGGCCCATGTGCACTGTGCAAATGGAGAGTGACATTGGCCTAAACCACTGAGCAGTCCTAACTGTTCCCTCTGGCCTTACCCCATACATAGGCCTGGGAAATAAGAAAGCCTTAGAACCGAGGCAGGTGGGGGAAACAGAAAGTGCCTTGGTTCCCACCTTGGTGTGCCTGCTCCAGGGTCCCTGACACCTGCTCTCCATAACCTCACTTCCACCATGTCTACATCACGGCAAATTTCTCAACGAAGCCTCTGCCAAGTCGTCAGGAGCTACGAAATCCACAAAGCAGGTGCCAGCCTGGCATGAATGACGACGGTGATAATAAGAACCTTGTGGTTGGGAGCAATGAGGGGTGTTCCCAGTGCAAGGAAGGAGAAAAATACTCATCATGCCTGCACTCTGTGGATGTGCGTTTATTTTACCCAAGCCTAACCTTGTTTCCTGTCCTTCTGAACAGGCTTCCTCAGACATCACGGGGCCTTACAGTGCCCTAGCTCCCTGCCTGATAGTGCAGGCACCATGCTTCTGACCTCTACAGTGTCTGAAACAAGTCCAGCCAAAAACTATCATCAACCCACATGCTCCCAACAACAGCCTTCCACTCAATTCTGTCGAAGATTTGTTTCCTTGGCATAAGAAAACAATCTTGTCAGAGTATTATTTTACCATACCTAATTTTGTGTACACAATTCTGGAGTTCTAAGCAAGTGTGGCAAGTACGCTAGAGATTGCTTTAAAGAACAAACATGCATCTATTAAATTCAATTTCTCAACTTAAATGCATTTCAGCCTTTCTGATGCTCGCTAATATTTCAAATGCTTCTCCAGCATTCTGGACATTTCTAAATTCAACTTCCTCTAGAAAATCATTAAGTCTTTGAATTTTGGACACAAGCCCAGCCTACGGGGATATGGTTGCAAACTCTCCAGCTTAGGAATGAGAAAGGTTATATACTCAGTAAAGTTTCTTTCCTACGAAAAATAAAGGGATCCCCTTTGCCGTGCTTTATTTTTTACATACTTCTGCTCACACCATCTCCTAAGGACTCTGTAGAAGGTTTCAGCAATCACTGGGAGTCCTTGGTGTACACAGAAATATAAACACAGCGAGGTGCTGTGGGAATATAGAGAAGAAGAGAGGCAACCCTGGGCAGGGGAGGGGGGGTGTGGATACGCAAACAAATGACAAAAAGGGAAAGCCGCATGAAACCAGTGCCATTGCAGAGGTTCAAGCAAGGGGCACCATGAAATGGGCCATTAGATACATCTTGGTGAATCTACAAGTGGGCTACTTGGAGAAGGTAGCATTTGTGCTAAATTTTGAAAGATCTGTAGAACTTCACTCAGCACGACGTGTGGGAAGTGTATTCCCATTCGTAAGCCAAGACAGAGAGGTGTGAAAGCCTGTGACTTATCTGAAAAACACGGAATAATCAGTTGTAGCTGGAGCAGGGTCCATCAACTTTAGCATATATTCAGAATCACATAGAGGGCTTGTTTACAATGCAGATTGCCTAGCATGATCGCCAGATATTCTGATTCAGTAAGTGGGACAGACGGCATTTCCTAAGCATCACAGATGATTCTGACACACGTGGTCTAAGACCACACTGTGAAAAGTCCTGCCCAGGACACAGGCCATGCAGAGAAGCAATGGTAGACGAGGGGAAGGTCAAAGAGAGCCTCAAATACCATGTGAAGGAGATTGGACTTTATCAGCAATGGGGAGTCATGTCTATGCTTTAAGATGGTTCTCTTCTGTTTGAAAGGTTTAAAATATTCTAGCCTTTCTAAAAAAGTGCAGTGTTTAAAAGAACCTACATGCTTGCAGGAGTTACTATGGAAATCATACTTAGTTCCCTTAATAGTTTTATATTTTATTTTAATATAGAGCTATTCGTTGAAAGAGTAAGCAAGAATGAATTAGGATGACCACTAGGTTATGAGTCACTGTGGCTATAGGATCATGGTGGCTTTGTTCTTTCTTTTTCCTTTTGTTTGCTTTAAGGAATAAAGGAAGCAGGTGATAGAAACCAAAATATGAGCCAAATTTTGTCTTTTTTTTTTTCTTTTAGCAATACACAGGGACCACATGAGAGGTATTCTATTATATGAGAAGCACAGAAATTTCTCAAATTTGACTCTGCATTAGGACACTGTAGAAGCTCCTTTAGAAGCTCCTTTAAACACAGATATCCTTCTAGAGCATCAGTTCTCAACCTTTTGTGGTCTCACTCTTTTATAAATTATTGAGGCCACCAAAGAGCTTTTGTTAATGTGGATTATATCTACATATATGCATTGAATTAGAAATTATTATATTAGAAATTAAAACTAAGAATTTTAAAATATTTACTCATTTAAAATAACAATAATCAACCTGTTACATATTAACATAAATAACATTTTTAAGAAATAAAATAACTATAGTTAACAAATTATAATGAGAAGAGCAGCACTGGTTTAACATGTATGCAAATCTCCTTAATGCCTGGCTTCATAGAATCACCTCGATTCTCATATCTGCTCCTTCAATCTGTTGACATATTACACGTCATGTAGCCTCTAAAAAACTCTGTACATTCATGAGAGAAGAGCAGAAGGCCAACAACTTAATCATTTCATGATCCCCTGAATCCTTCTCAGGGACCCCCAGGTTCTCTGGGTTCCACTAGTGTGAAATGTAGTCAGGGCACCTGATGCACAGCCAGGCTTGAAGACCACTAGTTGACACTTGTTTGAAGACCTGAAATACCAATTGTTGTACAAACCCAGAGCAACTAGGAAGGTGTCCAGGAACTACCTCTACTTAGGATTGGGAGATAGAACCAAACATCGGTTACACTGCAATTAGGGGTAGTTAAAGATGAATGAGGGAAATGTCAAAAGTATCTAAAATTCACCTTCTTTCAATTTTGCTCTAGATGAGTTCATGACTCTGACTAGAAAGGCCATGATAAAAAAAAAAATCAGAAAGTTTGTTTGAAAATACAGCTACCTGGGCCCTACTTCCAAAGATTCTGAAGAAGTTAGAAGAGAATGGGGACTGAACAAAGGCATTTTTAAACAGCTCCACTGTTGCTTCTGCCAGGGTTTAGGAATCTCTGCTGTCGATTATATATTTATGCTTTATATGTAATAAAAAGGTGATCCAATTGTATTAAGATAACATCCCATTTTTTTTCTATTCCTATTTAAAACATTTTCCTAGAATCTCACCTCCATCTGTGAGATACCCCATTTTTAAAATCATGTCCCATAATCTATTATAGGTATAGTACATACTGCGAAATATAGTCTTCTTCATGCATTCTATTCTTTTAAAAACTAACTCTAAATTAAGGAGATGGAAAATGCCACTGCTATTCATAAAGCAAATATTGGATTCCTTGTTTTTGTGTTTAAGAGAGTTTGATCCTAATAGAAACTCACTGTTACCAAATAAAAAAATCTTCTTAGGGAGGGAAAAAGTACCTTCATATATAATCTACATTGGGGATGCAAATTGTAGAGAAACAGACACCAAAGGATTTGCATTTAATCAAATCTAAAGCAAGTCATTTCAGAAGCATCACTGCCGTGCACAGAAGCCTTTCCCATCAGTATCAGACTAAGTCTTTCCAGGATTCCAGGATCCCCTTCTGCTTACCAAGAGTGTACACCATTTGCCAGAAATCCTACATTGCTGTTAAGAAGAAAATTCATCAGAAGCACCCAGAATGGAAAGTGGTAAGTTAATGTTGAATTTTTTTAAATTAATAATCCTCATGTTTATTTTTGACATTCACAGAGTCATAACACAAAATAAAGGAAAAGAAATATCAATGGCTCTGGCTAGAATATACAAAAATATTAAAACATTATACAAACTCCCTGGCATTCTTGGTAACATTTTTTAAAATTCTAGTCATATTTAATTACTAATTGCTTGATTTGCTCTTGCTGCATATAGTTTAGGAATTTATTTATTCCAAAAGATCAATTCAGCTAAACATTATTTTCACAACCTGAGAACTTCAGCATTAAAGTATTCTTCTGCAATGTAGTGAAATTTTATTTTAAATGTAAAAACTTCAGGTAAGTCCTCAATAATAAAGAAAGTGCAGGGGAAGAATCCACATTTTTGTGGAATTTGAAGTGTCTTTTAATCCTGTATCTTGCTTTAGGCCCTTAAGGCTAAGGATGAAGGAATTTCCATTTACAGATGATAAGGACGAGTCCGAACTGTTACTTCATGAATTCCAACTATATGTAGGTCTTTCCAGGTTTGGTCATCCTGAGGATACAAATGTTAGCATCAACATAGATTAAAATCCACCCATTCAGTTGAGTTTTAAAAGTCAGCATTTTAAATGTTAATCATAATCACAGAAGAAAAAGATGTCAAAAATGCCTCTAAAGTACCTTGAAAGAAAAAGTAAGATTTTTTTGAACTGCCACAGCTCAAGTCTGATCTCAAAAGATAAGAAGCTAGCAAGGCCCACAAGAGCATCTGTCTTCTGTATTGACTGAAGTCTCAAATTCATTTTTGACAGTAGCTCTAAGTAGAAAGCTTTGGCCTCCAGTCAGGAGGTTTAAAAGTTCCAGGGGTGGGGGGGATATTGGGGGAAATGTATGGATACCAACGGAGTGGCCAAACCAAAGCTGCTACAAAATGTTAAAATGTTAACTAATTTTGCCACACATCTTCAAAAGTTTAAAAACATCTATCTTTATTTCAAGATTAAGATTTCACAAGTATTATATATGGTCCTCTGCGTATTGATATTTTAAACATTTCAAAATCAGTTGCTGAATTTGGAAGTTAATGCATTGCCTTTCCTTGTATTCTCCTGGAGGCTTCCCACAGTAAAACTAACAGGAAGTCATCTCCCCAGATCAGAAGTGGAAACTCAAACGCTGAGCGCCTAATGGGTATAGAGCTAGTACTATTTTTTTCCTGCATGGGTCTCTCCACTCTTTCCTGCGACTCTGATCACCAGGGAGGCAGGTTGCGCTGCAGACAGAGGAGTCAGGAAAGAGACGCTCGCAGAGCTGGGGCTGACATGGGACCACATGGTGGGTCAAAGCTGTATGCCACCACTGGAGGCCCAGGACCTCCTTCCTGACGGGGAAATGGAACAGGGAAGTGGTCCACCAATAATCCATCCAGGATTTTTATTCTGCTCAGTCTTCGGTGAGAGTGTGCCTACATTCCAGCATCATGTGGGACTCTAATTCAGGGAGATATTATCTATTATCTTAATTTTGCCATCATCTAGTCATGTGATTCAAAATATAAATTCTTCTTTTCTAAAGTTATAGGATTTGGGAAGTGGATGTGGCTCAAGCGATTGGGCTCCCGTCTGCCATGTAGAAGGTCCAGGGCTCGGTTCCTGGGCCTCCTGGTGGGGGGCGAGTTGGCCTGAGCAGAGTGCTGGCCCATGTAGGAGTAATAAAATAAATAAATAAATCTTTAAAAAATAAATAAAATAAAGTTATAGGAAATTTTTGTCCTTTTTAAACTTTGAACTGTCTCATTAAGACCAGATTTGCTTACTGTATGTAACAAACACCTGCTTAGGGACTCTAAAACTTAAAAGCAAGAAAATGTGTTCTACAGAATGTCATCAAAAATAGTAAAATAAACAGGTGCTTCAAGAGCCATAAAATTAAAAGCAGCTTGGGAATCACATACATTTTTAAAAATAAATCAATTTCAGAATATAGGAGTTGGATTTGATGGAGAAAAAGTTTAATTTTCAAAAACACCATTCATACAGTATTTGTCCTTTTGTGTCTGGCTTGCTTCGCTCAACATAATGTCCTCCAGGTTCATCCATGTTGTCATATGCTTCACGACTTCATTTCTTCTTACAGCTGCATAATATTCCATCGTAGGAAAAAAAAAAAAAAAAAAAAAAACCAGCATTAAAGCAACAGCACTACTAAATCTACCACAGGCCAAATTCTTCATCAAAGTAGGTGGGAATGGGAAGGACGTGGCTGCGACAATTTGCCGTGTATACATAGTCACAATACTACAATGCAAAAGGTTTTTTTTTTTCCAAGTTCTAGAGGATAAATTCATTCCTGTTAACAAATTTGCTTGTGCTTTCTCCCTGGAAACACATGTCTTTGTTTTCTCAACAACTGATCTGAATGCAAGTTTGTATCTAGAGTATTTGAATAAAAACTCTTAAGCGTCTCCTGGTTTATGCAGGTGTGGAGTCTTTAAATAGGCACAATGCACAAGAGGGGGGAATGTTTTGGAATAGGAGCACTGGCAACATTTTTTAAACTCCTCAGCAAAAAAAGGAGTGTCGGGGGTTAAGGAACTTACCGAATTTTCTAAAGCAAGAATACTCCAGTTGATATTTTAAAGAATTTATACTAGGTTTCATTGTTTGATTCGTATTTATTTTAATTCTCCTTTGTTACTGTTCTAAAATATAGGCATTTACAGTTCTGCAGCCCTGCGTTGGAACGGGCTTGTCCCCACTGCCTCTGTTTTCTAACAACCCATTCTCTCATGCAGCCCCCATGAAAGACTTTCATTCCCACCTCTTATGAAACTGCTCGTTCCCATGTTCTAAAGACCTTCACATTTCCAAACCCTGCCGTCTTTCTCAGCCTTCATGCTCCTCAACTTCTCTAAGGCATTTCATTTACTCCACAAATATTCCACAACCTCAACTCAACATATTCAAATCTGAGCTTTCCTTTCTCCACCAAAACCGACCCACTTTCTTGCCTTCTTGATTTCTCTTCTTAATCATGGTATTCTCTGTGTGTGTGTGTCCTCATTTCCACTGCTTCTGGCTAGCCTCTGTTTCAACTTTGCTCATCCTCTCTGCTTCCACATATTCCTTCCATCCTAGGATCTACTTTCAAGCTAATCTTCCAAAGCTGTTCTTTTATCACAATACCATGTTAAAAAATTTTAGTGTTTTTCATCACCTATAACATAAAGTGTATTTTTTACAGCCTGATTTTCAAGACCTTCAACATTTCCAAAATTCTCAACAGAAAAAACAAAAGATGCTTTCAACAAACATTTATTGAGCACCTACTATGTGCCAGGCACTGGCATTTAGGATGTATCTGTGGGTAAAAATAGTCAAGGGTCCCCATCACATGAAGCTTACATTCTAGCTAGAGGCAGGCAGATAATAAACTTAACAGGTAAAGAATATAGTATATTAAAAAGTGAGAAGTGCTCAGAGGAAGAAAAAGGAGAACAGGGTATGAGGATCAGGAATATTTCATGAGGGAAGTTGCAATTTTAAATACGTTCTCATTGAGAAGATGGCATTTGAGGCAAGACTTGAAGGAGACAAGGGCATTTAGCCCTGTGGATAACTGGGGAAAGAATATTCCAGATAGAAGAGACAGTGAATGCAGAGGCCCTAAGGCAGAAGTGTGCTTGGTGTACTTCAGGGACTGGCTGCCATGCAGTGGGCAGGGGGATCAGAGGTGTCAGGGAGCAAGGTCATGCAAAGTCATGTAGGGCCATTGTAAGGGCTTTGGCTTTTACTGAGTGAAGCCGGGTGCCATTGAAAGGTTTTCAACAGAGGAGTGACATGATTAGACTTTCTTTTCTAAAGCATCACTCTAGCTGCTCTACTGAGAACAGACTTGGGGGCAGGGGTAGAGAGAGGTGCCAAGGGTGGAAGCAGGGAGGTCAATTTGAAGGCAGATCTAATCCACACGGAGTTGCAGTGATCTACATGAGGGATGAGAGACTGAACCTGATGGTAGCTGTGGAGGTGGTCAAAGGTCAGCAGGTGCTGGATTTCTCTTTTATGTCCTTCCATCA
This sequence comes from Cabassous unicinctus, assembly GCA_029593785.1. Taxonomy (NCBI): domain Eukaryota; kingdom Metazoa; phylum Chordata; class Mammalia; order Cingulata; family Chlamyphoridae; genus Cabassous; species Cabassous unicinctus. Next base: position 21,876 of record JAQZBX010021781.1, read on the forward strand.
GGAATTCCTAAAGGATTGGGATGTGAAGTGTGTGAGACAGAGAAATGTCAAGGATGACTCTATAGCTTTGGGCCCGAGCAACCATAAGGATGGAGGAGCCATCCACTGAGATGGGGAAAGTTTCAGGTAAAGCAAATATCGAAAGGAAGAGTGGAGTTCAGTTTTGGACGTGGGACGTCTGAGATGTCCATTAGAAATATTCAAGTCTAAAGCTGGGGTATCCATTTGAATTTCATCTGATGTGCAGATGGCATGTAAGTCCAGTAACGCCAGTTACACCAGTTCCTTCCCCTCCACACGTCTTGCTCCTTCCTGCCTCTGAGCTTTTGCTCCTTCCGTGATGCCAAGCCTGCCGTCCACAAGGCCTTCCTCCCTCCTGACCTAGCCACACCTTTTCCTGGCTAAGTCCCTTGCCTTCCCACAAAGCTTCCATCACCAAGGTCAAACTGTACTCTTCCTCTCCCCTACTGTTTCACCTGAAAATGTCTTCTTTCTCTCACTAAGAATCTGCTATTTTTTAACTTATTTTGCATCTTCTGTGGCAAAGAGCCCCATACTTTACACTAAGTCCGTGCCAACTGGTACATTAAGACTGCTTTACGATAAAACTTCAGAAGTTTTGATCTGGTAGGTGCCGGCTCATGAACTTTATTCCTCTATTAATCACTATGTGGTTATTTGTTCAACTTATTTAGAATGGGTGAATTTCCCCTAGGCTCTTTGGCATACACATAGAGCATTAACTGATAATTTGATCAAAACCACCAATTACAAAGCCGTTCAGAAAAGAGTGAAGCCAGGACTGAGTGCAGACTCACAGAGATCCAGCCTGGACTCCATCAACCTCCACCCCACCCCTTCGCAGAACTAAATCCACACCCACCATGGATCAGCCACAGGTTCCCCTTGCTGCTGAGCCAGGACTTGCTAGGCTAGAGCTGCCCCCCACCGCCAAGGAACCTTATAAAAGCCTCACTCTCTCTATACATACATCAATGGTTCTCAAACTTTAGCACACGTCAGAATCACCTATAGGGCTTGTTAAAGCATGGACTGCTGGGCCTCACCCCTGGGGTTTCTGACTCCGGAGGGCCTGAGATGCTGCACTTCTAACAAGTTCCTAGCTGGTGCTGATGCTGCATCACCTCAGTGGCCACACTTAAGAGGCTCACTGGTGCATATTCTCTCTGACTTGTCATCTGCCTTTGCCCGCTACCTTGTTCTGACTTGAGTCTACTCTGTGCTCCTCAGGGCTCACTAGAGCCGTCTCAGTCACTGGCCATACCACCTCCAGTCTCAGAGGCCAAAGGTTAACTTGTGCCCTTGATCCCAATTTCTTCCTTCCCCTTTCAAGACCTAGTCCATCGTCTTCACCTTTTCTTCTAAACCATCCCTCTGTGCTGTTCAAATATATTCAAGTCTCTCCCACCCACAAATACATAAATAGATAAAAAAGCATAAACAAACCACCCTTTGACCTTGTATTTATCTGTGATTATCATCCAATCTCTTGCTTCCCTTTCTCATTCAGACTTCTAGGAGAAGTCTCTCCTGCCTGTCTCCACTCCGTCCCTCGTCATTATCCGATTCTAGCCACCGCACACTTCTGAAGTTGGTCTAGCTAAGATCAACCACTTACATGAGAGCAATGGTTGCTTCTCTGTCCTTGTCTTTCTGGATCCTTCAGCTGCATCTACTACTTTCCTTTATGCTTCTTTCTTAAGGTCTCTTCTCCTGAATTCTGAGATGCTTTAGTCCCCTGGTTTTCCTAGTTCCTCTACAACCACTCCTTTCCTGTCTCCTCCACGAGATTCTCTCCTCCTCTCTGACCACCCTTCGAATGCGAATGTTCCCAGGTTTCGATCTTTAACCATTTACCAGATCTTCCCAACCAGTGTGGCAGGAATTGGCATTATAAATATTCCCAAGATATTGATCTTCTCCATCCTTGGCACTCGCCTAATCTGTTTATCCCAGTGTTCCAGACACATATTATTGTCTTCTACATGATGTGCCGTAATGTGATTCCATCCTCCAAAAATTTTCCCAAGGGATCTATCCTCTTCCCAGGTTTCATTGACATCAAGATCATGATGGCTCCAAAACTTATGTATCCAGACCCATCCCAAGATGGAAACTTGAGAATCACCCTTGAATCTTCCCTCTCCTTCACCGCCCTCATCTAAGTAATCTTCAAATCTCTCTGATCCTTGCTTTCCCATCCACCACTGCTCACACTATATTATCTCTTGCCTGAGTTATTCTAGAATCCTGTGGACTGATCTCCCTGTGGCCTTGTTATTCTCAATTCCATCTTCCACATAGCTGCTCCAAAAGTCTCTCTAAAATGCAAATCTAGCCACACCACTCCCTTGCTACAAGCCTCCAATGACTCACTGCGACCAGGATAAAGTCCAAACTCCTTCCGCCCTCAAGAATTTTCACGATTGACCCCTACTTTTTTCCACAGCCTCACCTCCTGCCACTTCCTCCCTCGTGTACCTCTTTCTGTCCTTGCCCCAGGCATTTGCCCAGGCTTTTCTCTCTTTCCGGCATGTTCTTATCCATTTTGCCCTCACCCCTTACCTCTTCCTTTAAGCCTCAGCTTAGGTATTCCCTTGCCTTCCCTGACTCCCTCCCCACCCCATTCTGTGTTTCTCTGAATATCCCAGGCATATTTCTGTCATTGCACTTACCACACTTGCATTATGATCATTTTTAAGGATTTCTCTCACCCACTAGAGAGCATGTTCTTTTGTATCCCCAGTGCCTGGCATGTAGAAAATGATCAATAAGTAAAAGATGAATAAATGTAGCCTTAGGCTTTTCCAAAAATAAGGCATCACGGGCAATTCTGGGAGCAACCCTTGGAACAAACACAGGAGAGCGAAAAAGGAGAACACTTTGGAACAAACATAAGGACATTAAGTTTTAAATTCAAGCCTCTTTAATGAAAAGACACGTAGACTAAGTCCTGTCAAAATTAAGACCATAGGACCATTCAGAAACCTTTGTTTTGCTGAACTCTAGTTGCATGTGGTTTATTTGAGTTACATAATACGTTGTTTTGGATCCTAGATTTACTTTTCTTCTTTCCTTTTGTATAAAACTTGATCGTTTTCAAAGCATTTTCATATGGGTATCTTAGTTTTTCCTTGAACTCTGACATCATCTAAAGAGAGATTATCATACTTATTTTACAGATGAAGAGAATGGGACTGAGAGATTGGGAATTTCTGCAGTTGGTGGCTGGTACGTGAAGGTTTGAGTCGTGACTCCTAGGTCAGCAATGTCTGTTCTCCTTCACACCACCAGCCCTTGGCTGTAGTTTTGGGTTCTTCCTTTCTCCCTTCCTTTCCTTTTGTAAGGCAATTTGACTCATAAATCAGTTAGATCCTAGACCATCTACAAGTGCAACCAGATAAGAGTATTTTTGGTTATATGCCTAATATACACGTATTTTGGTATATTCTACCATACACACAAGAGTTGGCTGATATTGCTGGTAAGCCAGTGTAGCAGTTTGACATTATTTATGAATTCCAAAAATAAGTATTGGATTATGTTTGTAAACTGGCCTGTACCTGGGTGTGATTAAATTATAATTAGGGCTTTGATTGGGCCACATCAGTAGGATGTTGAGTCTCTGCCCCCTTGGGCGGGGGCTCACAGATAAAACTACATGGCAGAGCAGAGGAGTGCGTTGAAGTTCTGATGCTGAGTTTTGGCTGGAGCCCGAGAAGTGAACACACAGGAGAAGAACACAGAAGAATAGAGATGGCTCCTTAGACATGACAGAAGCCCTGGGGATAGTCTACAGACTATCGCCTGATAGTCTACAGCTGGCCTTGTGGAGCGAGCACAGCAGCTGAGCCCGGAGAGAATCGGAGCCCCAGGAAGAGAGGAACCCAAGAAGCCTGAAATCTTGGCAGACATTGGTAGCTGTCTTGCCCCAACACATGGCTATAGACTTTGGTGAGGGAAGTAACTTATGCTTTATGGAGTAACTGTAAGCTTCTACCTCAAATAAATCCCCTTCATAAAAGCCAACAGGTTTCTGGTATTTTGCCTCAGCACCCCTTTGGCTGGCTAATACAGCCAGCAACCTCTCAACTGAAAAGAACTGAAGCCACTCTGCCTACTGCAGAATGACAATTTCAGAGCTAGAAGATATCTTAGAATTCCTCTAGTTCAATTCAGTGCTTAAATTTCCTAGTATAGTCCAAACATAAAGGTTGTCCTGTCTTTGTTTGACAGTCACCAGTGACACGGAATTCATGATCCCTAGAAGCAGTGTTGCCAATTTCAGAACTTCACATAAAGCTTTTCTTTATAGTTGGTTCTCTCTCTGTAAGTTCCTCATGGTGAAAATAGCAGCATTTTCTGGTCGTTTGTGCTACAGCTTGACCTCAGTCTGGATCCCAGCTCTTTGTTTATCATCGACTGTGAGACTCTGCCAAATTACTCAGCCCAGTCCTCAGTTTTCTCAAGAGTAAAATGGATTAAATGAAATAATGCATATAAATTGCCCAGCACTGTAGTATCTTCAGTAACTTTATGTAATAAGTGCTTGGTAAATGTGTTGAATGAATAAACGACTCTTCCCTTATCCCTGGCCTAAGTTTCAAAGCAGCAACTCTCAGGTTGAATCACTGTATTTTATTTTTTTTAACAATTTATTGAAGTATATCATTCATACATGAACATACATAAACAATAAGTGTTCAGTAAACATTGTGAACTTACAAAACAAACAGGCATAACATCATACAGGGCTCCCACACATCACCCCACCACAAATACTTTGCATTGTTATGAAACATTTGTTAAGAAATTATGAAAGAGCATCATCAAAGTATTACTACTAACTATAGTCTGTATCTTACTCCCCTATACTTTTTTTAAGGATTTATTTATTTACTTACTTTTTCCCATTTTTACCACCCCACCCCCCTTTTTGCTGTTTTTATGTCCATTCGCTGGGCAACTCTGTGTCCATTTCCTGCCCTCTCTTCTCATCCTTCTCCTCCTGTCTTCACTGGGATTCAGTCCTCAGAATCTCCGATGTGGGACAGAGGCATCCTACTACCTGCACCACATTAGTTCCTGGTTTTTCAGTGTGTCTCGTCTTGGCTCTCCCTTGTGTCACTCTCCTGTTACATCATCATCTTGCTGTGTGGCTCACAGGGCCTGGCGGCGCACCCATGCACAGGGCCTGGGGGCTCACCCACTCATGGGGCCTGGTGGCCCAGGCATCTTCTATATTTTTCTTTATTTTTACCGGGAAGTCCCGGGGATTGAACCAAGATCCCTCTATATGGGAGGTGGACGCCCAACCATTTGAGTCACATCTGTCCTCCTGCTATATCTCTTAAGGTTGATGAAAGATACCTAGAGTTACAGTCATTTCCCATACAGGATGGTCATATAATAAATCAGGCTTAGTTTATTACCAGCATTCTAAAAACCAGACCTAGGGAGAAAAACTAGGTCTGGGGATACATGCATGGTTTCTAATATAGCGAATGTTTAGCCTACTCTGATTATCACAAAATCAGGACAGCGAGAATATTCACATGAATCACTGTAGTTTAGAAAACAAACAAAACAACACTTATCTAATGCAATAAACAGATAACAAATGACTTTCTTCTTAGGAACAGAATCTTAAAACAGTCCAGTTGACCTGCTCACTCATATCAGGTACAAATATGACAGCAGAAGAAATACTGTCACACTGTAACCCAAATCATACAAATCTAACTTCTGCATCATGTTTTAAGTAGTAAAATTTCAAGCTGCACCCAGTCCTTTATCTTGTGATTAATGTATAAATTATAACTCTTGCTGATGTAAACCAGGGAAAGTCCAAGTAATAAAAAGAAGGCACCAAGTTAGCAAAGAGTCTGGATATTGTGTATCAAGAGGAATCATTGAAGAACCCAGTGATTCCTTGCCTGGGAAAGGCAAGGAAAAGAAAAACTGTCTTCAAATGTTTGATAAAATTTTGTATGGAAGATAGAACATATTCAGTCTTGGTTTCCTGGCTGCTATGACAAATACCATACAATGGGTTGGTTTAACAACAGGGATTTATTGGCTCATGGTATCAGAGGCTAGAAAGCTTGTGTCCTTCTGGGGTTGGCAGCATCCTGGCTGGCCTGCAATCCTGGGGTTCCTTGGCTTTTCCATCAAATGGCGATGTCCTCTCCTTCTTCCAGGTTGCTTCGACTTCAAGGTTCCTTTGACATCTGACTTCCAGCTCCTCCATGTGGCTTTCTTGCCCTATGTCTGAATTTTGCCTGTTGATAAAGGACTCTAGTAATCTGGATTAAGGCCAATCTCATTCAGTTGGGCCAAATTGTTAACTAAAATTAAGACCAAGTATGTATCTAAATTTGGGGTATATAACTCAAGCCACCACAGACCCTTGCAGTGCTTCTTCTCAAAGCAAAAGCACAATCAAGCGGAAATTACAATGGATATCTTTAGACTTGAAATAAGAAAGAACCAAAACCTCTAGAACAACCAGTGAAGACAGAGGTTGCCTTTCAAGAAAGTGGGTTTCTTTCACTTAAGCAGAGCTTGGATGGGTTTCTATCAAGGACTGGGAGATAGGACCAAACACCCTCTATTAAAGCCACTTCAAACTCAAGAAAACCACTCCTTCAATAAGTCCCTCAGGAGGTCCATCTCTTCACTCCAACCATTCCTGATTGTTAACTATTCTATTTCTTTAAGTCCCAGGAGACTACAGCAAACGAGTGTATCAAGGTGTGAGAGTGAAGCACACAGTCAAGGATCTACTGGCAGAAAAACGATCCAGGCAGACAAATAATTCAAGATTTAATGTAAGTCCCAATTTAATACTTTCTGAGGTGTTGAGAGATTTAAGTCCTCTATTAAGGTCAATTATCTCCATTCCCTTATCCGCACACCAATCTCCCATTCCTCAGGTTTGATATTCTCAATAGCAAAGCCCTCCTTTAACTGGCACACTATATAATTACTTCTACTTTTTCATTACTCTCCATGATGGATAATCTTTCCCTGCCAAGCAAACCTCCTTGGTACCCCATTTCTCCCTTAGTGGTGCCAATGTTTGCACTTTAATAACCGCTCCCCTCTACTGCTCCTCCTGCTGGTCTATGTTTACACAGGTTTTCATGTCCTTTTAGGAAGGGTTTTGTTTTGTTTTGCTTTAATCTCTATTTGTCTACCATGGATTTTATGCCTCTGGAAATGGAATTTCCGTTTCCTCACATAAATCTTTCAATAAATGCTGGCTCACTTCCTTACTGAGCAGCCTAGGGGAAGGGAGGGAACATAGGCAGAGAGAGCCAGAGACCCTGGACGAGTCACTTCATTTCTGTGGTCCCAGCATGAAATGAGTCCATCAAAATTATCTCGGGGGTCCCTTCCAACTAGAAAAATATCTAACTATTACTAGCATTATGACAGGTCTATAAAGCTACAGGCAAGCATTCCATTGGCATGACACGAGAACATATCTTGACTTTTTCATTTATACCCTAGTAACGATTAACAAAGCCTTACTTTAGTTAGTGGAATAATTCTGACCTTCAGGCAGAGTTTATTCTAAACCAGATATAAGGCAATTTAGAAAAATCCTCTCTGGAATGAGCAAAATCAGATTTTAACAATCCGAGTAGGAGATGACCTAAGTCCAAAGCCTCTAGCTGCCATTTATGCCTTTGTACATAGCTTCTCTCTGTGCCTACAATATTAAGTAGCTGCACTTAGATCTCCAAAATTGATTCTAGAGTGGAAATGGCCTTTGACTATCAAGATCAGTAGATAAACATCTATTCCATTAAGTAAAATATAACAACACGAATGTCAGGCATCTGCTGGGCATCTTCTGGGTACATGTCATGAAAGCAGATATCCAGGATTAAATGAGGTAAGTGCTACAGGACCCAGCACAAGGCTTGGCAGGTGTGGGTCCTGCTTCCTCCCACTTGTGTGCCGAGAGCCTCAGCACCATGCTCAACACTCGAAACAAGCTTCTGGGGCACATTTCAAGTGAAACAACTCCTGATTCAACTTCCTGCCATTTCAGAGCACTTTATTGCACTTTTCTGCCTTTCTTTCTTTTAAACCACCTCCTCTCTCCTAGCTCAATAACTGGCTCCTTGTCAGTTCCTAGTGTAACATGTCTCATAGTCCCTGCTTAGGATCAACTGGAATGTGTGCTAAAATATCAATACAGACCTAGTCTCTTTGAAAGAGAGAGAACATAAAGCCTTCTCTAGATGAACTTCAGCTTTAAATGGAAGTAATATGGATTGCGTGGCCACAACCACAGCTACGAGAGGAGAGTGCTACTTTATATGGCAAAAGATGTGATTAAATTCATGATCTAGAGAGGAGGCACTTATTCTGGATTCTCTGGGTGGGATCTAAATGCAATCACATGTACCCTTATACGAGGAGTTTTGAAAGAGAGACATACAGAGGAGAAGACACACAAAAGAGAAAGAGGCAGTGTGACCAAAGAGGCAGAGATTGGAATGATGCAGCCACAAGCCAAGGAATGCCGGTAGCCACCAGAGCTGGAAGCAGCAAGGAAGGCCTGTCCCTAGAGCTTCCAGAGAGGGTGTGCCTGGCCGACACATTGATTCCAAACTTCCGGCCCCCAGAACTGTGCAAGAAAGTATTTTGGCTGTTTTAAGTCATCCAGTTTGTGGCAATTTGTTACAGCAGCTCTAGACACTAATACACATTTATTCCTGAAAACTATGTCCTCCTGGATAAGGACCCTCCCAGAAGTATCTGTTCGATGTCCAAATTACTGGATTTCTCTTTGTGACAACACTTTGCTGTTTACCCAGGGCTGTGCCGATCCATCTTTGCCACAATTTCTCTGAAGAACATCCATTTCTGATACTATGAAATGTTTTTTGCATCTTTGCAGTAGGAATCCAAGAAAAAAGAATCCCTTGCCTTAACAGACGTTCACCAGACTGTAAATTGAAACCACTTCTATTATTTTAGCTATAAGTATGTTTTCACAACTATTATTGTGTATATCTGTTTTTTAAAAATGGCTTTTCTCTTTTTCTCAAAAATTTCTGTGTCATCCTTCACTACCCTACCTGATCTTTTACCAGAATGTTTAAAATATGAGCCATTCACCAACATCTAGTACTAAAAATTAAATAATTAGACTTCTGAGGTTGGCTTACGCTCCATTTTTTTCAATTACACTATTTCAATTGAGTTCCATAAAAGTTAATCATAGGAAATTTTTAATAACATCACTAAATTCAGTTATCTCTGTTATCCACAGTGAAAAAAGAAAGCAGTAAGCCTAATGACCACATTTCAGTTTTGTTTTGAAATTCAGTAAAGAATTTGCAGGCTCTTGAGCTCTCTAATCAAGTTTTCCTCAGGAAATCATAAGTATTCACTTTAAATCGTTGAATATTCAACAGCTGGCATGAGGGAAAATTTTTAAAACTTGCTGAGTGGGAAATGGAAAACAGTTGGGAACTGATTTGGGTAGACTAAGGGAGTGCAGTGCATTATGGGGGAGAATAAGAATGGCCCTGGGAATCGGGGCTTGGTGGTAGAGCTAGTGTATTTGTTTATGGACACACTAATAACTATCCTGCTCTCCTCATTCATCGAAATGCTATAGGGAGGAGCAATAAGGAAATAAGAAATGTTTCTTCAGTTAAGATTCTACATAAATAAAAAAATTAAGTGAAGATTTCTGGTTCTGTTTTTGGAAGTTCCAAACGAAGAAAATACTGGGGAGAAATATTCCAAGTGAGAAATACATATGGATTATATCAGCCTTCAATTTATACACATACACACACACACATATATGTATATTATACATCTACAGACAAACATGTAACTGTTTCCACATTGGCCTGATTCTTTTGTACCAGCCTCAATCGTTTGCTTTTCAAATCAGAATCACATTTATTTTCTTCTTCATTTTCCTAAATCCCCCTATTTAAGTTAGCTGCTAAAATCTGTACTTCAAGAACATACCATATTGTCAACTAGGCTTCTTTGTTAATCTTTCCTAATTATTCTTGGAAGGGAAACATTGTAAGCATAGAAAGAAGCATTATAATAGTACGTATTTGATGGGAAAATTTGGATGAACAGAAGGTAAGTGGGAG
>JAQZBX010021782.1:0-32030 GCA_029593785.1 Cabassous unicinctus
GCCTCCAGAAAGAATGCAGTCTGCTGACATCTCAGTTGTTAGTGCAGAAAATTCATTCTAGATATATATCTTCCAGATTGGTGAGATAATAAATTTGCATTGGTTTGATCCACTAAATTTGTCAAAATTAGTTTCAGCATTGGTAAGAAACTAATAAATGAGAAACAATAATTCATTTTAGGAAATTCATATGTATAAACAAAATTAAAAGGAAGAACATGCTACAGTTTTCATTCTGGATTTTAATTCACTTAACAAAACATATTGGATTGGTAATATTTCAAAGTGAGTTTATACCTGTTGATCTAATTCTGTTCACCTAACCAGAGGCAAAGATAATCATTTTTACTAGGAAATGTTCTTCTCTATTTTCAGATGTTTTGACTGGTGAAACCCAAACATACTGATAATAAATTAAAATGAAACAATCAAACACATAATAACATAAAAGTCTTAAAAGCTAATGTAATCGAATTAATGCTAATTTTGTATCATGAGACCAGAAATATCCATGTTATATTTTTACTTTCTGCTTTTAGCTCTTTTGCTTATTCATTACCAATACTAGAAATTCACTCAGTCACCTGAGACTAACAGTTTCTAGGTTTTGGCTCATTTCTGACCTGCCTGAAAATGTCATAACTGTGGCTTATTATTAGATTCTGTTTTCACTACTCTCCCTCAATGCATCCAATGTACATGTACATTGAGTTTTCACATGACTATCAGGTCCTTGATAAATCATTTTCTTTTTTACTAACAAGATTTTCACTCCTGATCCCATCAATTAAAAATGCCAAAGGAAGTTATTTGAAATTATGGTTTTATAACAAATGCAAATTTATATAACAGTTTCCAACATAAGATCATTATATGGGAAAAATTTAATTGTATGCCTTATTTAGATGAACAATTTGCTTTGTGTACATGACTGAATAATAAGGTTGAAAGGTAGAATCTTTTGTTTATTTTTCAGAACATTGTGTCATATAACCTATTTCCACGTGTTTTGAACCATTCCTGTGTTAGATTTTATTTTCTCTTAACATTTTTTTTTCTGCAATAGAAATTGACTTTAAGTTGCAAGATAAAAATGGTCCTGTAGAAGATTGTGAAATTGGTAGAAAAATATGGTATAATAAAAACAAAAAATAGTAATAAAATCTTTAATCATTTTACAAAAGATGTATTTGGCAAAGAAGATGATGTGATTCTCAAGTACCTCCCAAGAAATGATTCTTGGATACCTCTACCACCATCTGGGTACCACTTCATTTTTTAGAAATTACACAATTTATTAACTTGGGAGTATTTATTGATTTTCAAATTATTGCTTATTAAATATGTTTAATTTTCAATTGATGCATTTTTATATCTGGAATAATTGGCTGGGTATTTTGGTTTGAAATAAAGTGCATAAAGATTAATCCCATTAAAATTTAAGTAAAGAAAAATTAGTTGTTTATTACCCTTTCATTTAATAGCATGATTTTCAGGAGAAGTTTTAAACCTTTAAATAAAAACGGTTGTAGTTATAAAATTAATCAGTTTGAAAGAGTGGTATGGGTTATTCAGAAAATCCTTCAGTGTATCTTTCAGATACTTGCTCACTAAGCAGTAAATTAGAGGACTCAGCATTAGCATTACTAGGGTGATACAGGTTTTTTCCTCCAGTGATTTAATCAGATTTTATTTTATTTTATCTATGATAAAGAAATGGTGACAACTTGCATATTTCCTTCTTAAGTATTGTCTACTTTAGGGCAGGGCACAACTTTTTTTTCTTTGTCTTGATTATTTCTGGTACCTAATATGCACTTGGTACATTGCTGGCTCCTAAGTAATACAAATTATAATTATGAAGTAAAAGACAAATTGTGAAAAACAAAGAAGACATTATCAAGACTGTTACCAATTTTCAAATATGCATTACTATGATTTAAATGCTCTAGGTTCTTTTTCTGTGATCCAAATATTCACATGAAGGTCATGTTGCTGCTTCTTCTGTGATTTTCCCTTTATCTTATCTTTTATGTTGCCAAAGACATGGTCAGTACCACATACATTACAAGCATAATTGACAATACGTTCATTACTTTCTCACCTCTGACAATTCCTTTCTCTGTTTAACATTTCTAAAACATTGTAAAGATTTTTTTTTAAACTGCTGCTTTTACATTTCACATTGGTGATGATTTCGACTACAGCACAACCTCTCATTTGAAGTTTATAACTAATTTTCCAAAAAATTTTAAATTTTTAAGATGTGAATATGCTATTTAAGATAGTTACCTTTGACAAGCAATCAAAACTCTGACTTAGACTCTTAGTTAGTAGATCTACTAAACACGGGATCACAAAATGTCACTTGTTAAAATATTTGGAAGAAACCTAGTCACACAACCACACACACAATGTTATAATAAACTATATACCTCTATGACACATCTTTAACAAAGTTTTGTCACATATATTTTATTTTTAAAAAGACATATATTGTCTTTGACACAAAAACTCATTTGTACTTACTATTTCCCCGTTTTGGTCAACTTATTTTTCCAGATGCATTGCTAGTTGGTGCCTGGTAATAATCCATCAGCCAGGTAGGCTCATACATGGGAGTCATGTCTTACGCTGGGGGGAAGGTAGTGAGTTTATGTGCTGAGTTTTCCTTGGAAAGGCCACATCTGAGCAACAAGGAGACTTTCAAGAGGTAACTCATAGCCAGTATATAATACTAGGCTAAATTTCAATTTCACAAGTAAAGTTCCATAAGTACAATAATCAATGCCAAGGGCCTGGCATAATGGTCTATCTTTCTTCACTATACATTGCCCTTGCACTTGGTGGATTTTTGTTGACCTATTAGAAAATGTACCAGAATTCCCCAGAATGGGAATTCAATATCCTTTTCATTATTGTGTGGATCTTCACCCACTGAGGCAATGTCCAATGAACACTTGAACATACTCATATATCTTAGAGGCATGCCCCACGTCATCCACTTCCATGTGTCTCCACATCGCTGACACATGTGATCCTCCACCACCACTGCTGTGACCCTTCTGTGATCCAAAACCTCTACAAAAATGAACCCAAAAAATAACCAAATAAAATTAATTAGAAGATTATATAATAATTTAAAAAATACCAAGAAAATACAAAAAATTAAAACAATTTGAAATAATCAGAGAAAATTTTTAAAAATTTAGACATTGTGTCATTCATTAGTGTTAAGATTTGTTGTTTTTTTTTATGTACAGTGACATTTTCTTCCATATATTCTCCCAGTGTCTTATTTTTTTTCATATTAACTTCAAAGGAACTTTAGGATACAGAAAAGTCATGAAGAGATTACAAGGGTTTCCTATATACCCAATGCCCTCCTCTTTTCCCCTTCTCCCTTATTAACATTTTACATGTGGTTGGTACATTTGTTAGAATTGGTGGATAGTCAGAAGATCATCCAGAGGTTACATTTATGCACAGCTCAGCAGGATCTCATTGACTGCCACACTAAGCAGTGCTTCAATAGTGGGGATCCTGATGGTTCTAGAGTTATCCAGAAACTATAAGCAGGGTAGACAGCTCAGGAAATTGGTACCCTGTCAGTGGGCCTTACTTTGGAATGTATGCTCCCCAATGTAACATAGTTAGACTTATTTATAGGTTCTCGACACATGGCTTTCTGACCCTTTTATTTGAACCCATAATTAGCATGACACTTGATAAATATATGTATTAGAGACTTAAATCGTTGATATGTCCATGTGTTGGTTGAGCCCTGAATTTCATCAGAGTAGCAACACCTACTCTCCAATTCATTGGGCCCACCCAAGACATCTAACAAAGACATGATGATGGACAGTGCCCATCCAAAGGAACAGGGAGTGTCTGCAACTTCAAGCAAGATAGCTCCATCCATCTGCCTCAAGGGATCTAAGACTCTTTTCATTTAGAAGCATATTGGGCATCACCATCCCCAAATCCTCAAGATTGGGGAATCAATAATGGACTAAAGAAGACTGATTATTATTCTACTATAGACTTCTTAGTATTCTATTAATGGAATAACTCTTATCACAGATATAGACATTAGCCACCAAAGTTTCTGAGGTATAGGAGAGGGAAGAATAAGTGTAATATGGACACATTTTTGCCACTTTGGATTTGTCCTGCATGACATTGCTGTAAAAACGGATACAGGCCATTGTATATTTTGTCATAACTTACAAAACTGTATGCAAAATAGAGAAACTATAATGTAAACTGTAGTCCATGGTTTAGTAGAAATGCTTCAATATGGGTTCATCAATTGTAACAAATGTATAATGCTAATGAAGGATGTTGTTAATATGGGAAAGCATGGAAGGAGGAGGGAGTGGGACATATGGAAATCTCTTACATTTCCTATGAAATATTTATGTAATATAAAGCTTCTTTTAAAAAAAATAATTATAAAAAAGAAATATATTGTTACAAATGATTTTTGTTTTGATTTCCTCAAACCCTTCAATTCCCATCTATAGGCAAACACCATTGATCCTTATGAACTTATTGTGTTTTTCAAAAACATTTAAAAATGCATTTAGTATTATGTACTTGGATACATAAACTAGATAGGTGGGTTTTTATCCTAGTTATGTAGTTTTATAATTTGCTGTGGTAAATTTCTAAAATTTGTGTCATTTTGTGTGGCTTTATAAATTTGTTTTCCTCTCAACAATAAAATTTTGAGCTATACTTCTCTCTCTCTCTTTTTTAAATTCAAAACAATGTACTTTATTTTTCATGGAATATGGTCATTTGTTCAATTGAAAGCATTGTACATGAGAATGTCTGTTCTGATAAAGACATGAAAAAAGACCATAGGGTACACTTAAAATTATATGTTCATAAAATGAAGTTAGAGAAAGGGAAATTAAAATGAACCTTATATATATATATTTTGCAAACTAAGGTCAATTCAGGTCTCCTTTCCTGCAGAATGCAAAGAGGACACCCACAAGGGAAACTCACTGCTGTTAGTCATGGATTAACAGATTATTAGAAATAATTTCTTCTAAGGGAATGCACATATTTTGAAGTCAATAACACATTTAGCATGTAACTAAAGTTACATGAGCCACTTTTTGGTAGGCACAGTTTGTTTCCATCTCAAAAGTGGAAATAAAAAAATCTGTCTTACAAACCTCACCTGGAGAGGAGGAATTCATTGCTCTAGGCTGTGGTATGAAGCCAACCAACAATATCAGGCATGGTCCTTTTGTTGAAAATCTCCATTAGAAGTGTCCATTCTAGAGGGTAGAATTTTTCCCTTTTGATCACAATCATCATGAGATTCAGGTGATTGAAAAGGTGGGGTGGGGTGGTGGTGCTGCCATTCCTGCAGACCAGAAGGACAAAGCATTGATCCATAGATGACTCTCAGACCTTGAAATTAATGGAGTTTTCCAGGCTGGATTTCAAACTTGCTTGAGATACTTGATCTCTTTTTCCTTCCAATTTGTTTCCTCTGGAAAAAGAATGCCTACTCTATGCTTGCCCCATTATTGTGTTTTGCATTCAGATAACTTGTTTTCTAGGTTTCACAATACCAATGAAAAGAGACAAATTTTTTTCCCAGGATGGATCACACCCCCAAATGATTTTGATGAGAATTTGGACTTACCGGTGTTACTAAAATGACTTAAGAATTTTGGGATACTGGGATGGAAGAATGTGTTTTGCACATAGGAATAATATGTCTTTTTGTGTTCCAGAGGGCAGAATGTTATAGATTTAATTATTATCTTCAAGTTAGACATGTTCCTTATATTAATCCTCATACCTTTGGGAGTAAACCTTTTTGCAAATTGAACCTTTTGAATATAATATTTTCATTTATGCTGTGGTCCAAATAAATTAGGATGTGTCTTAATCAATATTACTGAGGGTTTTATGAAGAAAAGAAACTGGAAGAAGCTGAAAGGCAGAGAAAACAGAGCAGACACAAGGAGAGAGAGAGATCTCCATGTGAATGGAAGTAGAGATACAATTCCTGGAATTCCAAGAACTACAGCAATCCAGCACCTGAATGCAAGAGAATTTCGGTAGAAAGCAGGTCTTTCTGATAACTTGAATGTGAACTTAAAGCCTTGAAAATTGCTGCTTCTAAGCTAACTCATTGCATGGTATTTGTAGAAAACTGGTAAAATAAGAGCGCTTTTGACAGAAATGACATTATAAACTCTAAAAGATTTGTTATAGAAAGTGAATCAAAGCCTGACTATGCCAAAGCTGGGCTCTGCAGGGCTTGCTATGAGTTGGAAACTCCCATGATGTTGAAGTTGAATTTCCCCACAGAAGTTGGCAGGCTGACATAGAAGCAGAAATTCTTCTTTCTGTTTGTTAATATTCTTATTTCTATTATTTAAGAACTCCAGCTAATTGGATACAGAGACTACCCACATTGCTTTCAGCAATCTCCTATGCTGAGTGTGGATAAAATGAGATGTAGATGCAATGAACTGTTTATGGATGCATTTTTGTTTCTTGTGAAATACACACACAGAGAAAATCAGGCAAGTGTTACATTGATTCAAACACTGTAATCTTCCCATGTTGAAACATGAACTTAAACATTACAATCCATGGCTTATCAACTAGGCACTCATACATATCTACTTGGGCCATAATTTTTAACAATTTATTACAACTTACGTTTTATTATAAGGTGGTAAAAGAAGGAAGAAAACAAAGATATTTACTTCATGAATATATATATATGTGTGTGTGTGTATGTATGTGTATATATAAATATATTCATAACAACAAAATGGAAAATACTTAACAGTTATAGTCTTTATTTCTGCAAAGGGTCATATGGTCATAGCTCATATTTATATCTACCTTGATCCACTACCTACTATATATTCTCTTAACCCTCAGGAAGCCTTCAGTTGATCATGGGCCTCTGCATGACGGGATGCCCCAAAAATTAATTCTAAGAGGATCTAGATCATTAGCATACCTGCCTGAATTCCATTAACAGTCCAGTTTCCCCTTGGTAGGCAGGATAAATCACCCCTGTTAGTAAAATAACTCCCATTTTGCCTATTGATTCAGAGGAATAAGGAGACCAAAATGGCCAGCAGTCAGTCTTTTATTTCAGTTCACTGGAATCATTGTATGTCCTAGTGGAAACATTTCTCCCTTTTTAGACCTTTAATCAAGCAGATCATAAGGCCACTGGGATGGACAAGAAGCAAAGATATTACTAGTGGATCACACCAGTAATATTGATTGGTGCCATTCCCATTTCTACCCTCTGATCCTGGGTCCAAGAGTGATGGCAATGGGAGAAATAGTACCATAGAGTACACACTGATATAGAACACATACAGCACCCTGAAAAACATGCATCCAGGTCTGCAAAGTATTGCTGCCCTACTGATTGAGTCTTCAGGAGGCCATTGCATTGTTCCATCAATCTAGCTGATTCAGGATATTTGGTTACATGGTAAATCCAGTGAATCCCATGAGAATGGACCTACTGGTCACATTTCATTTGTTGCAAAGTGATTTCCTTGAGCCAAACAATGCTTGTTGGATACCATTTTGGAGGACCTGGCACCCTATAAGCACACAGATGGTAAATTTGGCAGAAATATTGTGTGAAGAGAAGTCAAATCAGTATGCAGAATAAATGTCCTTTCTAGTAAGAACAAAACACTGCCCCTTCCATGATGAAAATGGTACAATATAAGGCACCTCCCACCAGAGAACAGAGTGATCATCTTGGGGAATGGTGACATATCGGGAACTTAGTGTTAGTCTCTGCTGCTTGCATATTGGACACGTAGCAATGGCCGTACCCCGGTCAATCTTGGTGAATAGAAGTCTATGCTGCTGAGCCCATGCATAACCTCCATCCCACCACCATGGCCACTTTGTTCCTGAGTCCTATGGACTATGACAAGAGTGGATGGGGAAAAAGGTTGACTGGTATTCACAGAACAGGCCATCCTATACACTTGATTAATATATACTCCTTTGCTAAAGAAACATCCTTATGAGAATTCACAGGGGATGCAAATATGTTCATGCCTTTCTCCCATTCAGAAAATTTTATACTAATACTTCTCTAACAGCCCAATTAGTCTCTAATTTTCCAATCATGTTCTTTCCAAACAATAACTACCTAGACAAAGTACTGGCCAGAGCCCAAGAGGTGCATATGCACTTCTCCTTCCAAGCAAAATAAACTACCAAGTACACTTCCTTAGTATCTGCCCACTGGGAGGTCTGTCCTCCACGACTGTTCTTCAGGGATGTTACAGAATGGTCTTGTAGTGCTGTAGCTGTCCACATTTGGGCAGTATCTTTATTGTGCCAAATCTTCGAAGGCCCAAGAATTCTTCTTATAGAAACTCCTTGAGGAACCATAGCTGTGGGCTCAGAAAAAGAAGATAAGGTGGAAGGAGAGTAGGCTATGGGCATTTGAGACACTTCTTCAGTACCATATTTGTGCCTTCAGGCCTAGCTAGAGCCTAATCTTGTATAAGCCACTTCCATTTGATGATGGAGTGACACAGTGCATGCCCAACTTAATGGTTTTAAGTCAAACATTTCATGATAGGCAGCTCAGTTCTCATATTTGGGTAGCTCAAAGTTATGCATTCAGTCTCCACTAAGGCCCAGTAGCAGACTAAAAGTTGTTTTTCAAAAGGAGAGTAATTATCTGCAAAGGATGGCAAGCTATGTTCTAATATCCCACATCTGTACTGTGATTATATTTAAAGTCCTGAAAAAGGCACCAAATAGCATTTCTATTTGGTACTGACAATTCTAATACCATTGGTTAAGACGGATCTTTATAGCCCAAGTGACAAAGCAGTCTGCATGGCAGTCTGGCCTGTTCCAGATAACCCTCTTTTTTCAATACCCACTAAAAAGCAGCAGCTTTTTGAGTTACTCAATAAATGGGTCAGAGGAGTACACCCATATGAAAAATATGTTGGCTCCAAAATCCTTAGAGATCAAGTAGGCATTCTGTCTCATTTTTGGCTGTAGGACTGGGGCAGGTGCAATAGATTAGCTTTCACATGAAAAGAGATATCTACCCATCCACTAAATTAGAATTTCATTTGTCTGGGACCCAGGCATCCATTTGTTTTTCAAAATTATTCTAAGAGTCTTATGTAGATAACAAAGTACTAGTCTAAACAATTAATATATGTGATGCTCAAGACATGGAAAAAACATATAAAACTCAAATAATGAGACTTTTAACTCTCTACCAGAACTCTAATAGTCTAATGTTCTATCCCAGAGAATGTTACATTATCTGTCTACTGTTCTTATTAATACTTCTTATCCATACATTTGCCCACTCTGTGAGATTTTCAATGAGCTAAAATTATCTCTCATGCCACTTTGAAGTATAGCACATTAAAATTTCAATAAGAAGCATGGTAATTTTTATTAAATATTTATAAATTGCCATAGGATATGCTTTCATATTAGTTTATTATATATATCTACCTATCAAGCTTTTGAGTAATGAATGAAGCTAAATTTCCAGTAAGAGGAAACTGGATTTCAGGTAATTTATTACTGACCTATTGCTACATTGGTAATACATATCAGATCTAAGACTATGAACTAGTACATAATTATTAGATTACTTTTCCAGTATATTACCATGTGGCTTTTCAACTGAGGCTTCATTTTTTAATAAGAGCTAAAAAGCTTACAAGTAGTCATTTTCATCCTGTAATTCATTGTTCCAGAAACATTCCCTTGGATAATATGGGGGTGGGGATCTCATCTTGTTTTCTGTTGCAGAAGATAGTTATTGTGTTTTCTCCATGAGATTCCCCTGTGGACTAAAATAATTTAGGTAGCATAATTATCCAAAATAATAATATTCAGAGTGTATGGTAATTGAGTGACCAGTTCAGTTCCAGAGGTAAAAAGAAAAGTTTTACTTTTTCTACACAATATTCTATTGTTTGTGAAACTTTCCTCGTGAATCTCTGTTACTTTAGAATTTCAGTCTATATGAGAATTGTGCAAATGGTTTTATTTGAGTCTTTCATAATGATCAAGTTTTTTTTAAAAAAATTCATGTTGTCTATTTTTTTAGCCACTATCTCCTCTTAAAATAAAATCAGCCACACGTGCACACAACCAGTTTAAAAGTCATGAAATATTAGTTAGCAGGAATACCATCAGTCTGGATGAAATGATTGAACTCCATATATTCTGTACCGTGTATACATTTCTTAAAAAGATGTAAAGAATTTCTGTGATGGGAAAGGATTTGCTAAAACATATCTTCATTTGTAAAGCAACTTATTACTCTACAGAGATCAATCAGCAAGAATTTCCAGAAAATTATATTCCCAAGAGTTTCAGGAAAATTTCAGTGAAACATACTCTTATTTCATTGGCATGTCCATAAGCAGAATGTGGTAATAAAGATTAATCAGTTTGGTCACTTAAATTATAGAATTTTGGGATTCCCTGGATTTATTCTCAATAGAATGTTATTTGATATATATTTACTGTTACACAAAAAACATAAAGAATACTAAACTTTTAGCTTAAGGCACTATATTTCTCAATGGTTTGATAAAAACATAATTGATCTTACAAATTACCATTGATTTATTTTAGATAAATAAAATATAGATATTACATTTCAATTTTATGCATCTTCACATAATTTTAAAAATTTTAATTAATGCAAATATTTTAATGCATTTCAGAAATAAATAGTCTGCAATGATATCATATTCATGAAGTTGACTTAGACATGCCTAAAAATTGAGCTCAGTTTTAGATGTTTTTTTGTTTTTTTGTTTTGAAAGATGAAATTACTTTTGCAAGCTCATTCTGAAAATAGGTGCTAAACTGGACATTTTATTCCAGGATTCTAGAGGCTATTAATCCTCACAATTGTCTTTACTGACATACCAGTGAAGTGAAGGCTGAACTTGTAATTTTGCTGAAATTTCTCTATTGTGTCAGTCAAGATGTATTATGTAATGGACTCCTTTAGTAGACTACCTATGGATACATTTTAAAAATTTGCTTGTGGAGCAGTTATAGCTGAAGTGTTTAAACACCAACCTCCCACTTGAAAGGTCCCAGTTTCAGTTCCCAGTGCCTCCTGAAAAAACAAAAACAAACAACAAATAAAACATATGAAAAAACCAATTAGGGGAGGCTGATGCTAATTAAATGAATAAATATATGTATCATTCATTTGTTGGCTAAACAAGTCTTTTTTAAAAATCTGCAAGTTTAAATATTTGTTTCTGAGTATAATTTCATCAATTTTCCACATCTTGTTCTTAAATTAAATTACTTTAAAATTTTCAAACACATATTAATTTTGGGATTTTTAAATGCAAAAATGTTATAGTGAGAAGCACGAATATGAGTACTAGGCCTGTATTTGTGACAATATGCCTAAAATGCCTTTCTTTAATGATTGTAATTATGAAATGTGAGTAAATACACTCACATTACAAGATTGTATTAAATTTAAAGAAGCAGGTTTTAACATTATGTAGTATTAAAATGTTTACATAGCACTACAAATTGGGATAAATAAACTCACATTTCAACTTGTCTTACAGGAAATCCCTTCATACCCGAAAAAAAATTGTGTTTTTTCCTGGCAATGATGTGGTTCCATTAGTCCTTCAGGAATAGTCTTGAACAGGGAAACAAAAATATCCTGGCGGTAGATGCAACCCTGTTTGCAAACAAAAGCAGTGAAGTGTCTTTTTTTATTATTATTATTTTTAGACACTAAACTAAATTAGAAATTATTATAAGAGTCCTTTTGTGTTTCCTTTCATGAAAAAATGTAAATTGTCTCAATTTATACAGAAATTGGAATTCAGCTTCATTATATATTTTTACTCCAGAATTCTCTATCACATCAACATATTTTTCTAACCCCACAAATATGAAGCTGTTTATTCAATGTATTAGAATAATGTCTTACCTAGATCTATGAGAGCCTTTTTGGGAAAATAAAGACAGGCTATTTTCTTCTCAGTCCAGTAATTTTAAGATGATTTTCACATTATTTTCTTAACATATGAACATTTCAATATGATGAAACCTTACTGTATATCATTTTATTGACATAAATCATTTGTAGGTCAATGAATGGAGCCTGGCCCAATGCATGCTAAGTGCTTTACCTCTTTACACCTTGGAGAAGACAATGACTTAAGAATGGTTCAAACATCTTGGTCTATAACATGATGAAAGAAATACACAATGTACCTTTCTGACATTGAGCTCCTAAATGTGGATCCTGGATTTAGTTTTCAATCACTAAGGCTTGCAGTTAATATATAGGTGCCTTTTTAACATTTTATTTTTTGCCAAGCATTTTTTTCTTATCAATAAATCACCCATTTTGGCCCTTGTAGCTTGTTGTACCATTATTATTGTTATTCATATTTTACCTTACTTACAATATATGGTGTTTCTCTTTTCATATGCTCATTATTCTTGTGAAGGCCTTGAATGGATTTTAGAAACATACTTTGTCAAAAGAAGCATGACCATTTCATATATATCTTGTATTTGTTTATGTAGTCTCTAAAATGATGATGAAATAAATATCACCCAATAATTAATAATAAAATTGTTTACACAAACTTTTACTAAAAGAATAAATCATGAAAGTTATGACAAGTTTTATTTGATTTCTGGTGTTCTTCTTTATGCCATCATAAGTGTTTCTCATTCAGTGAAGTGTGAAAAAACAAAGATGATGATATAATTGAGTGGATTCTATTTTCACAGTATATTGTTTTGAGAACCTATAAGTAAAAATGAAATGTCAGGGTTGCCATCCAATTTGGATACACATAGGATTCAGTTGAAGAATGTAACTGAAGTCACTATGTTTATATTGATGGGATTCATGGGCAATTTTTATTTTTAATTTTTATTTTTAAAGAAGCTTTAGATAACACAAATGTTAAATAAAAAATATAGGGGATTCTCATATGACTCAAACCTTCCCCCTCCCACATTTTCTTACTTTAACATACTTCCTTAGTGTGGTACATTTGCTACAATTGATAAACACATATTGAAACATTGTTACTAACCGTGTAATATAGTTTACATAATAGTTTACACTCTGTCCTGCGCAATTTTGTAGGTTATGACATAATACATATGTGTTGTTTCCATCATTGCAATACCATTTAGGACAACTCCAATGTCCTGAAAATGTTCCTATATTATACCTATTCTTACCTCTCCCTACCCTCAGAAACTCTGGGAGGCACTGCCTTTCTATCAATGATAAAAGTTCTTTCATTACTAGAATGTAAGTCTATAATAGAATACTAATAAGTCTACTTTAGTCCATTGTTCATTCTCTAATCTTGAGGATTTAGGCATAGTTATGCCCACCCTGTTGGTAATTGAGAGGGGGCTTAGGACTCATGGGGCAGATGAATAAAAGCAGAATTCTTGCAGTTGCAGACACACTCTGCTTCTTGGGATGGGCATTGTCCATCATCATATCCTTATTAATTTTCTGGGTGGATCCAAGGAACTGGATAGTAGGTTTTACAACTCCATTGAGATTCAGGGCTTAACTGGCACATGAACAGACCAAAGATTTAAGTCTCTGAGATACATATTTTAAAAATATAGTACTAATTAAAGGTTCAAATAAGAGGAGCAGAAGAACCATGTGTAGGGAAATTATAGATGAGTCTAACTCTGTCACACAGGAGAACAAAAAATACCAGAGTAAGTCCACTGACAGGGTGTCAAATTTCTGAGGTTTTCTGTCCAGCTTATGGTGTCTGGATGTCTCTAGACCCCTTATGATACCCACTGTTTGAGACACTGTTTACTGTGGCAATCAATGAGATCCTGCTGAGCCACACATAAGGGTAATCTCTGGAATGACCTCCTTATTCACTTTGAAATCTCTTAGCTGTGAAAACTCAGTTGTATTTAATATTACCCCCTTATGGTCAAAGTATTTTTCCAGATGAATTGTTAGTTGATACTTGGTACTAATCCTTTGATGCCAGAGAGGCTCATCCCTGGGTGTCATGTCCTACGTGAGAGGAACATAGTGTGTTTATATGCTAAGGTTTTCCTAGAGAGAGGCCACATTTGAGCAAAAAGGAGTCTCCAGGGGGTGATTCTTAGATAATATATAATACTAGGCTAAGTTTCAATTTCACAAGAAAAGTTTCATGAGTACAATAAAAAACTATCCCTTTAAACTGGTAGGAAATTTGGGACTGGTTCTATTGGTACATGGGATTTCCAAGCTCCACAATCCCATCCACTATTTCCTGAGTGTATTGTCATTCTTGGATGCCTGCTCTTCTTCAATTGTCACCCCCAAAATGTTAGTCAGGTTCCTGGTAGAGAATCACTCCATTTCATTTCTTGGATGTGCAACACAGAAGTTATTTTTTATCTTTGGGACTACAGAAAGATTTCCCTTGGCTGCATTGGCTTATGGATGTTATGTATCAATCTACAATCCACTCCATTTTTCAGTTAACAAGTCTCCCCAGTTTAAATGTCAGTCATCATTGATTCCTATGTTAAGACATTTTTACGTATGCTACATTACAAACAGTGGGCACTTTTAACCATCTTTCTGGGCATCCAATAAAATTAGATATGTGATTTGCAACATCTCTCCAACCCTTGGTTTTTCTTGTTCTGACACTCACATCAAATAACTTCTAACTCTATTTGGTGGGCTTTATTGAATTAGCAAATATACTAATTGTCTTGATCTCCTATGATTTCATTTCTTGGTCATTCTGAAGATGAATTCTGCTGAAAGTGAATGGAAAGCTTTTCCCAATTTTGGCTCTCATCTAACTGGTTTGACAATTTATCATGGTATAATCCTGTTTATGAATGTGAAGCCAAGTTCCAGCTATGCTTTGCACAATGATATGAAAGTGTCTATATATTTTTTTCACTATTGTGATTCCCAGGCTGAATATGATCATCTTCAGTTTAAGGAACAAAGATGTTAAAGACATATTGTGATTCAAGCAATGGAAGAAATTGTAGCAGTGAGGTGGAGCCAGTGGCCACTGGACATTTTTGGGGCAGGGAGAGGAGGGGCAGTTGAAAAACTGTGGCTTTTTTGGGACTTTGGGGGTTGTCCTGAGTGGTGAAGCGGCCACGGTTGTAAGCCATTTTCCATCAGAATATACCATGCAGAACTGGGTGGGAGAGAGTGTGGTCTGTGATGTGAACTGTGGTCTATGCTCGGTGGCAAGGTCCCAGGATGTGTATATCCATTGCAGGTGTTGTACCACACGGATGAGGAATGGTTGTGGGGGATGTTGTTGGAGGTGTGGGCGTTGGGGAACATGGGAATCCCTGTAATTTCTGAGTAATATTTAGGTAATCTGGCACCTTAAAAAAATATATATATATATATATATAACAAATAACATTTATGTAAACAAATGCACATATATGCATATGTATTTATATATCATTTTACAAATATTGGTATGTATTGTGAAAAATTTGATTTTTACCCACAATAAAAAAATAATAAATAAATGTTAATAATAATTGTGACATAATTAAAATCAGTTATGACATAATTTTTTTAAATTTAATCATTTTTTTTATTTTTTAAAAGATACTTAAATTATGTAAATGTTACACAAAAAAAATATAAGTTATTCTTATTTGTATATTACAGCCCTAACTATTGGATCCAATAAAAAAAAAGAGATAATGAAATAATTGTTTAAGAGGAATTGGTACATAAATAAAGTAAAAGTTTAGCATTGAGTAAAACTTAAAAGAATGTTATATATTATTCAAATCTCTATGGTCAAAAAATAGGAAAGAACATATCTTCCTTTTAGTTTGTAGTATTTGCATATATTAGAATATTTCCAAAGAAAATATTAATCTGTCCTCCAATGAAACATTTTATATTTTTGGATAAATTGATTTCTCTACATGCCTATGATTTTGTTCCACTTGTCCATATTAGTCATTAACTTATATTGATATTGTTAGTCTTTGTGTAATTTGTGTAATTTCCTTACTATAAGGATGATATCAGGAGATGACAGCTTTATATAACCACACATGATTTATAGTAAATCTCTAGCATCCATTATGAAATTAATTCCCCATCCTGGAATCCCTGAGAAGGATTCATTAATATTACCTCACTTCTCCAAGTGGCCTTACACTCTCAGATCCATATGGACATGTGTTTTGCCTTCTTTGGCTCAGCACAATAAATATTTATCTCATTATTTCCTTCCCACAGTCTAAGTGGATGGGATCAGTAATAATTATAATGACTCTGAAGTTCTATTACATTTTTTTAAACATGGGCATTCAGTAACACCTTATTCACAATGGTGAAAATTTGGGGAAAAAATAAATTTCCAACAATAGGATGATGTTAGTAAATGCTAGCCTTACATACGGACAAAAAAAAGTCCACTGACTAACTGTTATGCTTTGAAGATTCTATTCATCTGAGATTTTTTTCAACATTCTTACTCTCTTTTTTCTTCAACTGTTTCCCTGTGGTTAAATGGGACACATAAGTAGAGGTGTGGCTTGGGCTGACAATTGCAGATATGATGTGATATGTCTGCTGTTGCCCCCAGTGAGCCCCTCCTCTGCTGACCTCCAGAGTTAAGTGGATCTCATGGTCAATGGTTTCTTGAATCCCATCCAAAATAGGAACCATTACCACATTAGGATTTGCAAGATAGGCTTTGGTTTTCATAAAGGAAATTATGTTGTCTGACTACTTTGGCCAATAATGGCTTCAAACAAATATTCTTCTGTGTAGCTTTTTGAAGATTATATAAAAATTGATGAGACAAAAAAGCAAAGACCTCTTTATATTCC
This sequence comes from Cabassous unicinctus, assembly GCA_029593785.1. Classification (NCBI taxonomy): domain Eukaryota; kingdom Metazoa; phylum Chordata; class Mammalia; order Cingulata; family Chlamyphoridae; genus Cabassous; species Cabassous unicinctus. The sequence continues at coordinate 16,918 of JAQZBX010021782.1, forward strand.
TCATTAAATTCATCTTCTTTTTCAACATCAACATCATTCAAAATGTTAACCTCATAATTAGTGCTTTCCCCTTCCTCTGTTTTACTTCCAAAAACAACATGTTTTCATTGTTCTAGCAATTTGTTTTTCCCATTGTATTTAACTTCATTCATTTTCTGAAAAGCTAATATAAGTTCTTTAAAGATTCTTCCACATGCTTATTTTTGTGGTTTAAAACCTCAGCCCATTCTTTTGCATATATCTCATTGAAGGTCAACAAATCTTCTACTCTGGTCACACCACTTTCAGGCAGGAAAATTAATACCACTTTGGCCATCTCTTTAGAACTGCATCAATAAGCATTTCACACAAATCTCTGACCTTCTTTAAAAGTTGATTGAACATATCCAAAACTAAACCAACCTCTTGAAAGAAGCTTTCCAATGTAAAATTCAGGCATGTTAATATTGTGAGTCCTTGTCTCAACACATATTCTACATCTTTAATTTTAGGGATCATCAAGCTAACACAGAAGGAACTACCTGACATAGTTCATCATAATACTGCAGCAAGACCCTGCAAATATAGTTTGTCTGCTTTCAATTTACTTCCAAATTTTAGCAATCTGTTCTCTGTTCTGGTACATCCAGCTTCATTTTTATAAGGCACTTAGTTTCCCTAACAACTTCCATAACTTTGGTATCATCAAAATTAACCAGCAAGTTTCCTGATTTTAGGTGCCACACAAAAATTGTGGCTTGTGATGCATACTGTGAAATCTCTCTTACCCAGGCTGTGTGATAGACCACCTCAAATCCCACCAGAACATAGGAAATTTTGTTATCCTGATGAATAATGGATTTACCTTCCAAACTTGACACAATTTCTGAGTTTTTAAAGAAAGAGTTGCCAGAGCCCTTAGGGTTCCCTCAGTGTGGGGTGATATCCACTTTGGTGTTCTACGAGATCCTACTGAGTTGTGCATAAGTATTACCTCTGGGATGACCTCCCGACTCTCTTTGAAGTCTCTTAGACACGTGAACTCATTTCTCTTTACTTTTTCCCCCTTTTATTCAAGGTCTTTTTCTGATTGTGTTGCCACTTGGCACTTGGTATTAATCCCTCGTTGCCAGGGAAGCTCATCCCCGGGAGTCATGTCCCACGTTGGGGGGAAGGTAATGCATTCAAATGCTGAGTTTGGCTTAGAGAGAGGCCACATTTGAGCAACAAGGAGAGTCTCAGGTGGTAACCCTTTGGCACCCAATAACAGTAGGCTAAGTTTCAATTAGAAGAGCAAATACTCATGAGGCTAGTATTCAATAACAAGAACCCATCAGTGGGCCATCCTCTTTTGCCAGACACTGCCTCTGCACTCTGGGGACGGTTGCTTCTCCCTTGGGGAATGTAGCAGAGCTATCCAGGGTGTGAATTCAGATTCCCTCATTGAGTAATTGTCTACCCAACGTGACCATGCCCCATCCTTTGATAATTTGAACAATTTTATATATCTTTCATGTATATTCAGATGGACTTACTCTCATGAATCCCCCATCCCCGACACCCCCGAAATATCCTCTGCAGCCCCCCTTGTAACCTTTCTGTGATCCAAACCTTCCTTGAATATGAAGCCAATATAATAACAAAATACAATTAATAGGAAAAAGAAATAATAATGATAATCTTAAATGCACGAGAGAAGTACAAGGAGACTCAGAAGAAAAAAAAAAGGAAACTAAACTAATAATAAAATATAATTAGTGAATTGGGATCTTTGAAAAAATGGGAAAAAAACAAAACAAATTAAATCCTTTTTTTTTAAAGAAATTATTCTTTTTTCCTTTTATCATTGTAATATCGGATGTCCAGTGTATTGTGGAACCTTCCCCATCTCATTCCTCAGTGTCTCCCAAATTTCAATTTAATTTTCAAAGAAGTTTTAGGTCACAGCAAAGTCACACACAGAATACTAGAGACTCCCACATACCCAACATCCCTCCCGCTTCCCCACCCCATATTAAAACCTTTTCTTTTTTTTAATGGATGATATCATTGTTTTAACTGTTATACAGATAGTAAAATATAGCAACTAAAATTTTTCAGTGGTTTACACTATAGTTTACAATTTAGCCTGTACAGTTTAATAATTTTTGATGATGTTTACCATGTCCTGTGTCCATTAATGTAAGGTAATGAAGAGTATTTCCCATGACCATTACATAGCACATTTGGTCTTTTTTGTTCCTTCCTTCCCACCCCCTGGGGCATATGACTCTTCCCTGTCTTGGCTCATGGGATGTCAAGATTCATATTTACATGTCCTGGTTATTCTAACCTGACCTTCCTAATCTACCCACTTGTTAATCTTGAACCACTGAACCCAGTAAAATCTCTACCCACCTGTCCTACCCTTCAATATGTAACTATACTCTTTCAATCTATCATAGATAATGTCCATATGGGTGATGGCTCACAGCCTAACCTTGTCTCTTTCTTGCTGGTTAGCCTATCTTTCGGTCAGTGGTTCTCAGAAACTGTTATCTTACCTCAATTCAAATCAATGAGGTCATAAACTGTTCTTCCTTCAATGCCTGGCGTGCTTCACTCAACATAAGGTCTTCAAGATTCATCCATGTTATTCCATGTGTTAGCACTTTATTCCTTCTAACAGTTGAGTAATATTCCATTGTATGTATGTGCCACATTTTGCTTATCCATTCATCTGTTGATGGGCACCGGGGCTGATTCCAACTTTTGGCAATTGTGAACAATGCTGCTATGAACATTGGTGTGCATATATCTGTTTGTGTCTTTGCTTTCAGCTCTTCTGGGTATATACCCAGTAGTGGAATTGCTGGATCATATGGAAGATCTATTGTTATTTTCCTGAGGAATCGCCAAACTGTTCTCCACAGTGGCTGGACCATTCCACAATCCCACCAGCAATGGATGAGGGTTCCTATTCCTCCACATCCTCTCCAACAGTTATATTCTGCTGTTTTTTTGATAGCTGCCATTTTGATGGGTGTAAGATGGTATCTCATTGTGGTTTTGATTTGCATTTCCCTAATAGCTAGCGATGTCGAGCATTTTCTCATGACACCCAGGTCCTATACAAGTGGGGATAGCCCCAGAGATTGATGCCTAATTAGTGGGCTCTTCATTGGCATCTGTGTTCCTGAGAGTGACAGAGTTGGACTCAAACAAGTCATCCCTGCACATGGTCCATCAGTCCCTTCTACTCAAACCTATTTGTGATGCAGGAGTTTTTAGGTGTACTTCCAGAGACTGTATCCTCTGGCCCACCTATGTGCCAGCTGTGCCTGGAATCTCGGTGGAGCTGCAACTCCTACCCTACAGCTCAATGGACTCATCCAAGTAACCTGGCAAAGAGACAACGATGGGCAACAACCATCCCAGGGAATGGAGAGGGCCTACAGCTGAAGGCAAGATAATGCCATCCACTATATCCATGGAACATAAGCCCTCTCTCACTTGGAGGTGGAGTGGACATCACCTTCCAAGTCCCCTCAGAATGGGGAGAGGAGCTGTGGACTACAGTGGACTTGGTGGTGTTCTGTTGTAGACATATTGTGATTCAAACAATAGAAGAAATTGTAACAGTGAGGTGGAGCCGGTGGCCACTGGACATTTTTGGGGCAGGGAGAGGAGGGGCAGTTGAAATACTCGGGCTTTTTTGGGACTTTGGGGGTTGTCCTGTGTGGCGAAGCAGCGACGAATGTAAGCCATTTTCCATCAGAATACACCATGCAGAAGTGGGTGGGAGATAGTGTGGTCTGTGATGTGAACTGTGGTCTATGCTCGGTGGCAAGGCCCCAGGATCTGTATATCCATTGCGGGTGTTGTACCACATGGATGGGGAATGGTTGTGTGGGGTGTTGTTGGGGGTGTGGGCGGTGGGGAGCATGGGAATCCCTGTAGTTTCTGAGTAATATTTGGGTAATCAAGGCACCTTTATAAAATGTATATATATATAACAAGTAGCATTTATGTAAACAAATGCACATATATGCATATATATTTATATATCGTTTTACAAATAAAAAAATATATATATATAAAAATAAATAAATAAATAAATAAAATAAAGAAATAGTTGATGGGCTCACTTTTCCATCAATACAGCTTCCACACCCAAAATATTTTTCCTGTGATAGGAGGCATATTATGAGCAAGAGGGGGATCATCTTTTTGAGAATGATAAAGCTATTTTGTAGCTTCAAGTTCAGCCACATAACACTGAAGAATGCACTCAATTGTGTGGTGTATTTCTAATTGAACACAGGGAATGTTCAACTCTTAAATCTTTGAAGCAACTAATGAGCCTGCTGAGAAGAAAACATTTTTCCAAAACGCCTGTTTATAAAAGCCTGTATCTGTATCCCTAAACCATGGATTTTTGATGTGAAGTTTAAGAAATCTGTTTCAAATTCTGTCCTTCTGGTATCCAGAATGTCATATTGCTTTTTCTTAACAACTTGATATATATGATACATATTTTAGAATTTCATTCCCATAATATCGATTCCCTCTATAGAATTACTCAAGGCAGAATATGTTTGCACAATAGTTTTAATTTCTGTAACCACCTCCAGTTTTTTACAGAAATCTTCAAATTTTCCAAATATATCCTTTTCTGAAACCACATATGACATTTTCTCTGAGGATTCTAAAATCTGTTTCCTTGTTTTGTGAAAAGATGTCATATTCTCTGACGAGCAAAATGCAATCCTGAATTTTCGTTAGTACAGCTGGAGTTTCCTGATCCCATTCATGGTTCCTTCCTCCATCAGTAATATATGCTTTACATGCTGTCACCATTTGATTTGTTACTCTAATAAAAAGTGAGGGCATTCTCTTTGAGATATTAAAATACCTTGACACACTGTGAATCATTCTGATGGCATTAACTAAATTTTGCATTCTATATGCCATGGAAACCAGATAATGGTTATAGAGAGGCTGGCATACTTTTTTCAGAGTGTATGAATATCTGAAATTATCTTTTGATTCATTTGTTATCAGTGTTTCTTGCATACAAATCATGCCTCACTGCATTGAGTAATTAAGTCGACTTGTTGAAACACAGGTGTTTTAGTGGTCTTTGATTAAAGAGAAAGAGTTCTAGCAAATACTAATTAAAATGTCTAATTGAGAGGAAAAACAATATATACATATATGTAGGAAATTTTATAGCTGAGAGGCACTATAAAGTAGTGCTAAATGAAAGGCTAGAAATAAAATTTTTAAAAGCACAAAGAGAAATACAATATGAGAAACAAAACAAAACTTCAAAAAATTCATCAGTAGAGTCAGTACATCTGAGAAAAAGAATGTAATGTAAGTGAATATACATTATCCTATCACAAAGCTAAAGAAAAGAGTGGGAAAAAATTACACAAGAGCTATGGGACAATATCAAACAGTTTAATATACATGTAGTTAGAGTTCAGCAACAAGAATAGAGAGGAATGGACTTGAACCAATTTTTCAGGACACACTGGCCAAGACTTTTCCAAAACCTAAGGAAAGTCATTAAATCACAGAGCCACGAATGTCAGCAAATCTGCAGGGAAAATAAATAGAAAAATAAATCAACCCAACATGAAACACATTGAGATTCATCAGACTCACTTCTGAAAAAGAAACATAAGGTTACAATTATGGAGGAAGTCAGAGGAAAATACATTTCACAAAGAGAAGAAAAATCATAAATATTATAAAGACTTGCCATCGATAAAATGATACAAGCTAGAAGATACTAGAAAGAGAGATTTAAAGTACTGAAAGATAAAAATATCCCAGGGTTCAATACCCACTGAAAGAAATTTCCAAATATAAGAAAAAATTAAAGAATTTTTGGGAAAACTTACACACAAACACACACAGAGAGAAAAATATATGTTTATATTTTTTGCCAGCAGACTTGTGCTTTAAAAATATCCAGGCAGGAATAAGATAACAGAAGGACAGTTCAGTCTATACATAGACATAAATGATACCAAAATGTAAAAGTGAAGGTAAATATATCAATTGATTGATTTTTAAAATTTTATATGCTTCAAAATAATTGCCTAAAGCAAAACTAGATTGATGAATTGTTGGGTTTAAATCACATGTAACAATAAAATTCATGAGAAAAATAACAAAATGGGAAAGAAAATGGAATCTCTTCTATTATACAATTCTAATTTTTAAGTTATGTGATTTATTATTATAGGTAGACTATGATAAATTAAACAGGCACATGGAAATCCTTAAGGCAACCACTAAAAAGAGAGAAAAGAAATTATAAACTTAAGGGATTATACTAAAGATATCAATATAGTCACAAACAAATATTAAAAGGATCTAAGAAAATGTTATAAACAACTTTTAGATGATAAATTTGATAACTTAGAAGAAATGTACAATTTTTAAATGTTCACATCACAAGAAAGGTATAACCTGTTTAGTACTATGTCTCTTAAAGAAAATGAATTTTTCCTTGGAAACCATCTAAATGACAAAATATCTGAAATTGCTTTCCAAATGTAAAAATTTCACCTTTCTTTTAGATTGGAATGTGGACAGAATGCTCTGTGAAACTTCTTCAACCTTGCACTAGAGGACATCTTGAGAAATGTAGAGCAACAATTAAAGAACCCTGGGATCCAGAATTACCTCAAGGAAAGAGCCACCCACAAAGCCTAGTCAACTAAAGTCTGCCATTACCTGAGATTAAATTTTAGATATTGGAAGCATCTACCTGAGAGTTACCTTGTAGAGAGAGATTATGTTAATTATATATCTTCAGCCCTTTGAATACTGTCTGGCACTCATTGGATGCTCAGTAAATATCATCTATTTTTATCATTATTATATAACATTGATCATTTTCAAACAAAAACTATTGTCCTATTTGTCATGCTCTGTTCCAGTCTTATTTTCTTTATCATTTTAAAGAAGTTCAACCTTTATAATACACAGAAATTTGATATACCACTATGAACAAATGGATTTAGAGTTAAAAATACTGTAGTCCACATTTTACATAAAACATAATATACACTGATATAAATAGGTCAAATAGAGTGACAATGTAAAGTGTCTAGTGTGGTCACATTGCCCAGTGTTTATATTACATTTATTTTATAGCACCATAAAATATTTATAGAAAATATTATAAAAGGAAAAGGTAGTCTGAATTTAATTAAAACAAGCAATTCTTGAACTTACTGTTCTCTGAATTAGTAAATTAGAGAATCTGTTCACCACCGTTGTCCAACAAACCAATAGGATATATTTTCTAAATCACAGAAATATAAATAAATGTAAACAAGGCTAGCACATTTTATAAAAAAGACCATAAAATATAAAGAGTCTGTAAATATAAGAAAAGATGCTATAATATAAAAGATTGGAGATTAGATTAAAATTATATTATTTTAAAAATAAATGCTAATCAAAGCAATAGCTAATTGCAGATAAAACAAAAAGTTATTTTAAGAAATAAGTATTCTATACAAGTTTAAAAGCAAAATTGAATCTTAATACAGTAATTTACATCATTACTATGATAAGCTAAAATTTTTATTTAAATTCAGGACAAAAAGAAAGTTAATGGACTTTTAAATTATTTGAATAAATTAATAAACCATAATTAAGTTGTTAGAATTCAATAAATTTTAATTTTAAAATCATTTGAACTTTATTTCCGTATAATTTAAGAAAATGAACAAATATTCTACAAAGAAACCTCAATATAAATTAAAAGAATATAAATCACTTGAAGGGGAAAATATATCTAATAATCACTGATTATGTTTAAATATAAATAATCATATATAGGAAAATTAAGAAAACATTCTTTCTTAACTATGCATTTAATAGCAGAGAAAATGAAAATTGTAATTCCAGATTATGCAGATGTATTTGTAAAAGGAAATATTAGAAAGCTACCTCGATGAAAGTTAAGGGATGTTAAAAAATTTGGTTTCATTTTTAATTCTTAGCATTACAATTTTTCTGTATTAAAATTCTTAAAACAAGTGAACACAAAATTTAACTGGAAAATCTATAACTTACAGAAACCAGGAAAAAGGCAACTATGTTTTTTTAATCATACCAAAATTATACAAAAAAATAGTAATTCGTTAATTGGTTGATGCATCACAGAATGGCAGGGTTTTCAAATGGTCAACAGATAGACACAAAAGACGTATAACTGCATGCATATATATAGTGTCATGAAATTTACAAAACAATCAGTGCTTAAAGCATCGCATTGGAAGATGAGATTCTTGAGTTTGCTCATTTACCAAGATCATGTTCATCTCCCAAGTTGAAAAGACAAAAGAATTACCAAAGTTTATAGAGTTGAGTGGAAAACAAAAACTGCAAAAAGCAAACAGATAATGACAAAAAATATTATATAGTTTTATTTATATATCTAACATATAAACATATGAATAGTCTAGAAGACCATTACAAAATTCTTCGATGTTAACATGTATTTCTTCTGCAACTTCATCCTATTGCAATATTTTTACATTGCTCTATGACAAAATATTGAATTTCTCTTGGTCTTTTTTAGCTGTTTGTTTATGAATAAGATTAACCAAAAATATTTGTAAAACACCAGCAAACAAATTCATAACAAAAAGCTAATGTGCCTTCAAAACTTTATAAGAATATAAGCCTTCTGATGATCCTGGTCAAAATTTATTAGTACTACATGAAATTATTTCTATTCATCATCTTATTTAATCTTTAATGTAATTCTATGGATGAAGAGTTTTTTTGCTTGTACAGTTGAGGAGATTTGAATTAAATTTGCAATGGACTTACTAAGGGCTATGCAGCTAAAAAGCTGGCAGACCTACAACCTAAACTCTGGATTTTTCAGTCCAAATCAGCACAATTTAAGATTTGCTTATTTTTTTTTCTACAGAATAAGTAATTTCTGTAAGTGGTTATCATAACAAAATTCTCTGAAATTGGAATATGCATGGGGATTTCTACGATACAGTTTCAAGGATAACACTACATTTTTGTTGTTGTTTTTGCATTTTAGTTGTCCTTAAAAACACATACAGGGAGCAGATGTAGTTCAAGTTTGAGAGTGCCTGCTTCCCATATTCAAGGTACTGGGTTAAAACAAAACAACACATACATTTAAAACACAAGTCTAAAACATATTTGATGGCTTCCATTTACTATGTGGATTTCTAAAACCATATTCTTGGAAATATTTCACATCACTTATCATCAAACAGAGGATAGCTCCACAGAAATTCAAACTAATTAAAAGATGCTACTGTATTTAGAGAATAAATACCCTAAAAGGAAAGAAAGAAAAGATAGGGTTAAATTTCAACATCATGGTCATTTCAATTGCCTGGAGAGCTCTCTCTTCTTCATGACTCTAATGAAAACATTTTTCACCTCTTTGTTTCTTAGACTATAAATGAGAGGGTTCAGCATAGGGATCATCATAGTATAAAACACAGAAGCCACTTGGTCTTTTCCCAAGGAGTAGGAGTTCTTGGGTTTTAAATAAATAAAAACGTGGTGCCATAAATGATAGTGACCCCAAGGGGATGGGGGCCACCAGTAAAGAAGGCTTTGTGCTTTCCTAAGGAAGAATTAAATTTCAGGATAGGAAACAGAATAGACAAGTAAGATGCAGAGATTGTGGAAAGAGACACTACTACTTTTAAACTACCAAAAATTCATATCCTGATTTCAGTGTCATGAGTGTCAGTGCAGGACAGAGCTAAAATTGGCATTAAATCACAGAAAAAGTGAGAGATTACATTGGAGCTGCAGAAATGCAAACTGTTCATGTAAAGAACAATAACTAATGATTCAGTAAAACCAATCATGTAAGACCCAGTGATGAGGGCACTGAAGAGTTTCGTAGACATAAAAATAAGGTTTTGAAGAAGATGGCAGATAGCCACATAGTGGTCATAAGCCATTGAAGAGAGAAAGAAAACTTCAGTGACAACCAAGAAAACAAAAAAATACATCTGGGTGAAGCAGTCCATGAGTGAAATATATTTGTTAGAAGACAGTAAGATCTCTAATGTTTTAATTGTGATGACCGTTGAGTTACAGACGTCAAGGAATGACAGGTGACTGAGGAAAAAATATATGCAGGTGTGAAGCTGGAGATCCAGGATAACTATCAGTATCATTCCTGCATTCCTCAGCAGCATAACAAAGTGTATCAGGAGAAATAGCATCAAGAGGATCCGCTGGATTTCTCCATAGTCTATTAATCCCATCAGGATGAAGTCAGGCACATTTGTATAATTCCTACTTCCCATAGAATTCAAGTGTTGTAAAGTGTTGAGAAATCAATGTGATATTTAGCAAGAGAGACTCCATAAAATATTTTGTTTATACAAATCATCTGGCCTTTTTTTTAAAAAAATAAATTAGATTAGTTACTGTAAAAATTCTTAATAAAGAATAATTTGCCAATTATGAGTGAAAAAATCTTAGTTTGACCTCCAAATATAAATTTGATATAAATCAACCTTTAGATTTTTTATGGTGGAAATTTAAACATGTTACATAATAGAATGAATAAAATAATGTTTTAAATACTTCCCTTCTTAACACATTTCTCCAGATTAAAACATTATACCAAAGTTATTACTATTGTCCACATTGTTTAGTTGAGAAAAAGAGCACAGAAATTTAAATAACTTATCCAGAGTCAGAACCATCAGGTATTGTTTATTCTGTGATTCCTCCTAGATTGATTGAGTCCAGAGGTCATCCTCATAATACAGTATTACTACTAATATTTAATATCAGACAAAAAAGAGCTATTTATATAATATGCAACAATAGTTTTAAAGTATCATTTACTGTTCTTTTGTATCCAATGTTATGTAACACACATTATTATTAATTTCCCAAAGAGAGATTATATAATCAAAATTGTTCCAAAAATTATTTTCTCAATAAATGCTCATGGCTTAATGACTGATTCCATCAGTTCTATATTTCCATTTCTACAAATGCTGGCATTACTTAGGTAAGGCCTACATGATAGGTTCATGTATATGCTTTCTCTTCTAATAATATTCCCATTTTCTGAGATAATCTAAAAAGCTCTAACTTTGAGATTAGTGCTTACCATGAGTCAAAGTGGGTGAAAAACTTCTTCCAGGATTGTATGTCTAGAAATTTGTCAACTTCAACTTTTTCTCCCAAATAAAGTGTGTAAACCGTACCAGAAGCCTGAGATTTCTGAGATGTAAAATTTGTTTCCTTTGAGATAATTTATGTCAAATATTTTAAACATGTATTTTTATTTTTGTTTTTTCAGGTAAAATAAATAATGAAATAATTTTGGTCAGGTCCTGGTCAAATGGAAATTCCTCCTGGAAAGTATGTCTCACAAGTATACCAGGGAGCTACTGTGAATAGAAGCAGAACAGAGTATCCCTTGCCTTTCACCTTGATGATGCCAGAGAACCTCTTGTATTATGATTGCTGATAATGAAATATTTGGTCATCTCTCAGACCAATTTCCAAAGAAGACTGACTGGCATCATGCCAAGGATAAAAGTTCAAGGACAAATGTATCCATATTAGGTTAAAAACGGACAGTTGCTTTCCCCTTAGAGCAACATAATAATGGGAAGCATATTCTTGGTATTATTTGTGATGCTCTATTTTATGACTGTGTAAAAGAATAGGTATTCCTAAAGAAATATTTAATTGCCCCATGGCTGAAAGGGCAGATCATTAACCACCAAGGATTGAATAGCACATTTTTTCACAATGAAACTTTTTTTATATTTAAAAGCGTGACACTATTACAGCATTAAACATTGTTTATTATGCAAATATTATTATACAGACAAATTCAAAGTAGAAACGGAAAATTATTCATAAGTATTTTTATTCTATAGACGTATGATCTTCCAGGTATTTTCCTTTGTGTATATACAGATTGTTTATATATATGTTTATATGTTTACATAATTTTATCACACTGAATTTTCAGTAATATCCTTATTTTATTATTAAATATTTACAATACACCTTGACCTCTGTAACAGCAGAATTTTGTAAAACCCATAATTTCATGTATTTTACTTTGGTGCAGTATAACTAACTTTTTGGAATGAGTGCGCATCAGGTGATTAGTGGATGTTTTTGCGGAAATCCTAGTGGTTTATCTCCAGTCAGGTTTGGGAATGTCAACTAATTCATTGACACATCAGATGCAATGTATTTAGCCACAGCAATGTTTGTGCAATTTGTTTTATCAGTGTAGTTCAATGGCTTTTATTATATTAAAAGAAACATGATTGAAGAATGTAAAATCTGTGCTGAAATGAGTAGTTTTATAATTATATTAATGACCAAAAGCTTACTTCATATAACTTCATTTATATACAACCAAATGAAATGAACTAACATGATTTTTTTATTAATTATGAATAATGAATCTATTTTCACATATATTTAGAAGAAAATCATATGAGAAATACTGTTTTTCCAGCAGAATTTCAGAAGAGAATTTGAAGGTATGAATCAAGGAATCATGTTCTATGATGTTCTACGTAATTTCCATCACAATAGTGTCTTCTTACACTTTACAAAATCTCCAAGAGGGAGTTTTTCTTCCCAACATTGAAATAAAGTTTTTATAGGTTTTAACTGTACTACAATACAAGAAATAGTCAAAGAAAGATAAATTTTAAAAAATTTTATGAGTAAATTTTTGGTTAATCTTTATTGTTAGAATTCCAGTAAACATCTGTAAAAGTTTAAAAAATATATAGCAGAAGATTAGGAGTAAGAAACAGAAAGAAAACATGACTTATTTGCCCTATATTTCAATAAAATTAAAACTTTATCCCTGACAATTTTCAATAACATTTTTTAAAATTCTATTCCTCCTATAAATTATCTCAATCTTTACATGTTTTGAAGCCCTGTTTGGGAATTTTTTACTTTTTTGAAAACTGGCTCTTTTTTTGTACTGTCTTTCAAAACTCTGGAATACAGAGGTGTGATTTATCTAATAGCATTACATTGCATTGGTTTATTTATATTTATACACTTGTATACACTGTTATACCTCTTTATAACCTCTTAATATTCATCTATTTCTTTTCTTAATTTTTTTTCTTTATTGCAGATGTTGTGGGTTTACAGAACAAATATATATAAAATAAAGGTTTGGTATACACAATCCCATCCTCCAAACCTTGCATTGGTGTGAAACATTTGTTACATATGATGATGGCACATTTTTATAATTATAGTATTAACTAAAGTTCATGATTTATCCTAGGGTTCGCTATGTAGTGGTTTCACAGATATTTAAAAAATTTTTTCTTCTGTTACCATATATACAATCTAACATTTCTCCTCACAATTACACATTTAGATTCATGTTTCAGTGCTATTAATTGAGTTCACAGTATTGTGCTGCCATTATCATCATTCATCAGCAAAATATTTCTATCATTCCAAATAGGAACTCTGCACATTTTCAAACTTAACTTCCCATTTTCTATCTTTCTTTTTGGTAACCTATGTTCTAGATTCTTCTTCTATGAATTTGCTTATTTTAATTGTTTCAAATCAGTGAGATCATGAAATACTTGTCTTTTTGTTTCTGACTTATTTCACTCAACTCAATGTCTTCAACTTTCATCCATGTTGTCTCATGTATCGAGACTTCATTCCTCTTCACAACTTAATAATATTTAATTGTATTGTGATTATATACCATATTTTATTCATTCACTCATTCACTGATGGACACTGCCCTTGTTTCCGTCTTTTGACTGTGAATAATGATGCTACGAACATCGATGTGCAAATATCTGAATTCCTACTTTCAATTCTTTTGTGTATACCTATTATTTGTATTGCTTAGAAATATGTTAGTTCTATACTTAGCTTTTGGAGGAATCACCAAACTGTCTTCCACAGAGCACATCTACCATTTTTCCATGCCACCAGCAATGTATGAAGGTTACTATTTCTCCACATCCTCTTCTCACTTGCTATTTTCTGTTTTATTTTATTTTTTTAATAACAGACATTTAATGAGTGTGAAATGATACCTCATTGTGATTGTGATTTTCATTTCTTTTTTGGCCAATGATGTTAAGCATCTTTTCAAGTACTTTCAGGCAAATTTATATTATTGGATATCTTTTTTGAAAAGATTTCTATTCAAGGTTTTGCCCATTTTTTAATTGGGCTGTTTGTTGCTAAGTTGGTTTATATATTCTGGATAATAAACTTTCATCGATAGATGGTTTCCAGATATTTTCTCCCTTTGTGTTGATTGTCATATTATTTTCATGATAAAGTATATTGAGGCACAAAAATTGTTTTTTTATTTTTTTATTTTGATGATGTTGCATTTATATATGTTTTTTCTTTTGTTGTTTGTGCTATGGTGTAAAGTCTAAGAAACCATTGCCTAGAATAGGAAAATGCTGCACATGATCCAGGAGGAATGCAGACAGAGAGACAAAGAGGCTAAAGGAAAACTATGACTTGCTCATCCCTGTGGCTGGGAATATACCTTGCCCTCAAAGCAAATAGCCTTAGTAAAACCCCTGAATCACTGCAGCCAACTGAATGAGAAAGAACTTTCCCTGGGAGGAAGAGGGATCTGGTGGATTAGGTAGAGTGGTTGCTTTCCAGTGAGTTTGGCCATTTGAGCCCCCTTTAAATCTCAGAAAAGACCCCACCAGCATTGAATTGGCCCCAGAGAGAGGAGAGGGGAGATCTGATCATGCAGGATGTCATACCCAGCCACCCTGGGGGAGAGAAGAACTAGGTCACTGATGAGGCAGAGACAGGAGCATAACCAGCTTGGCTCTGACAAAATGTTGGAAGTCCAACTAGCCTAAGGAAATCAAGGCAGGGAGAGCTAGATAAGCTTTTAGAGCCTACTTAACCTGTGGATTCGGTGTTGTTCAGTGTAGGAATTCCTGCCTTGCATTGAGTGATGTCCCTGTTTTGATTCCCAGTACCTCTTTAGAGAAGGGATACAGAGAGTGATCCACTGGGTTATCAGACACCTACCTTACACCTTATCACAGTGAACATATAGATTGAACTTTTGTTTATTTTAG
>JAQZBX010021783.1:0-32030 GCA_029593785.1 Cabassous unicinctus
AAGGAAGGAAGGAAGGAAGGAAGGAAGGAAGGAAGGAAGGAAGGAAGGAAGGAAGGAAGGAAGGAAGGAAAGAAGGAAGGAAGGAAAGAAGGAAGGGAGGGAGGGAGGGAGGGAGGAAGGAAAAATATCAAAGCTCTTTAAATAGCCTCATTTCAGAAAATAAGATCTTACTATATGTAACCATTGGCAATTTGATGTAATTATGAATTCCAAAAATATAATTGGATAATGCTTGTAAACTGATCTGTTAATCTGGGCATGATTGAATTATGATTAGGGCGTTGACTGGGCCATGTCAGTCAGTAGGGCATTGAGCCCCACCCCTTGGTGGGTGGGGAATTGAATATAAAATGCAAGGCAAAGAACAGAGTTAAAGCAGTCTTTTGAGAAGCAATTTTGATTTGGAAAGAAGGCCCCAGGAGAAGTGAAGCAAGCCGTCTGCCTGATCATCTGCAGCTGAACTTGTGGAGGAAACAGGATCTAAGCCTGAAGAGAAACACAGCCCCACGAAGAGAGAAACCCCAGAAGCCTGAATCCTGGCAAACGCAGGCAGCTGTCTTGCTCTAACACATGGCAATGGACTGTGGTGAGAGAAGAAACATAACGCTTTATTGCCTGGTATCTGTGGACTTCTACCTCAGATAAATACCCTTTGTAAAGACCAACCCATTTTTGGTATTTCACATTAGCACCCCTTTGGCTGACTAATACACTATACATCTTCTGTTCACCTTGGATTTGATTTCTCAAGGAAGAAGGAAGCATCCATGTTTAAATACATCAAGAAATGTTACACTCTCATGAGGAGGCCCAGATGCTTCAACTCAGTCTGTGTGCTAGTATCACTCCTAAGATATCACATGACTTGCATGCCCCTGCACCATTACCCCATAGGATACCCATTGCAGTCCCTGGCAAGGCTCCTTCCATTCTCATCAGGCACATCTACTTAATATATCTGGCTCATTTGAAGGTAGCAGCTGTCATTTATTTCAGTCATTTATTCATTCATCCATTCATTACAAAATATTCACTGAGCACCTACTATAAGTCAGGCCTTGTTCAAAGCACTAGGGATCTTGCAGTGAACAAAGGAACCAAACATCCCTGAACTTAAAGAGCTTTATATTTTAGTAAGGAGGAAGACAGACAATTAAGCAAAAAGAATTATAGTCTATGAGTGGTATGACAGCTTGAAGTTCATTTATAAATCCCAAAAAGAGAAAGATTATGTTGTTGAACTAGTCCATTCCTGGGTATGTGAGTTCCTCTTTGACTGGACTATGTCATTGAGGCATGACTCAATTTACGTCTCCAACCTCTCGCTGTGTCTGAAATGAACGGAGACACAGAGAGAAAGGAAGTCACCATTTTTGACCCTGAAATGTGACTCAAGGATCACTAGCAGCCAGACTTAAGCACGAAGCCCACAAGAGGCTGGACTCACAGAGTAGCTCAAGCGTAAAGAGACAAACTAGGAGCAGCTGAGCCTGAGAAAGGATGTCCAGAAAGGGACAAGAACTATGCCTGGGTTGCCCACAGCTGACCTCCAGGAGATGGTAGATTCTGAAAGGGAAGGCAGGGTTCTCTTGCAGAGATAGGCAGCCATCTTCACCATGTGGCAGGACCTCAGAATCACCAGTAGCTGACTTTGGGGAGAAAGCATCTTTGAGGATGCCTTGATTTGGACATTTCATGGCCTTGGGACTCTAAGATTTTACCCTTAATAAATTTCCCATTATAAAGTCCAACCCATTTCTGGTGCTTTGCATGGACAGCCCTTTGGCACACTAAGATAAGTGGTGAGTGCTATGAAAAAGTAATGGAAATGAAGATGGTGGAAGTTACATGTAATTTAATTGACTTGTCAGAGAGGGCATCCCTAAGAAAGTGACAATGAAGAAAGACATTTCTGAAAGAAGTGAGGGAGAGAGTTACATGGAAGGATGAGAAAGTGAGCAGAGTAAGGAGCTTGTGCAAAGCCCTGTGGTAGGTATGACAGTGCTGGAGCATTTTCAGGAGGAGGTGGGTTGGCTAAAATGGTGTGAGACAAGTCAGAATCAAGAGTTTTGAGCTGAGGAGTGACATGATCTATGCCATGTTCTGAAAGCAGCACTCTGACCGCTGCACTGAAAAGAAACTTTTGGGAGTATGTCTAGGCAAGGGCAGAAGCTCAGAACACATAGAAGAGGGTGGTGGCAAGAACCTTGGTAGAAGGAAGGAATAAGTAGGTCTGTCAGAGAATTTTCCCTTCTGTATTGAAATCAATGAGAATGATATGATTTACATAATTGTGGAAACTGAAACTTTTGGGTTTAACATTTGTATGAGGTCAAGTGGCAATAATGAAACTAGAGCTCAGATACCAGTTGTTTAGTTGGTGAAAGAGCTAACAATTATCCTGTCAGTACTTGACTTTCTGATGATCTTCCCTGCTGCAGTGTGTACCCCACATGGACATCCACCTACAGCCAGGAAGTGGCATATTCCTTCTCAACCAAGTCAGGTGCCAGGTATATAATTTAATCTTCTCTGGATGAATTTGGGCATATGGTGCTTGTTTTTTTGTTGTTGTGTGATGCCAGTAGATTTACCGGTCTTTAAGTATGTACCCTGGAGAAAAAAGTACAGACAAAGTGGAAAAGAAATGTGAGATATTGCAAACTTAGAACATTTACCAAATAGGAAAGTAGGTATGCATGTACAATGTATGATGGTATCATAAGGATGTCACGTTTTTTCAGGAAACATTTGAAAATAGGGAACCGTTCTATAAATAACTGAAACTTGAGTTCCTGTAGTCCAACCTAGTTGGAATTTTCTCTGTGGCTTAAAGTCTTAAAATATTTTGCTTGTGTATTACTAAGCACAGCTATTTATTCTGAAAGTGAAAACCTGGATTGCTTTCATCTGTCATTCTGAACTCATTGAGCACAAGCCCAATAAGAAAGCTATTAATTAATTTTGATTTAGTTTCTCTTTTAATGTTGTCATAAATATGTTTCAATAATCATGGCAAGGAGCTCTTAAATTACCAAAAAAAAAAAAATAGTGAAAAATCTCTCATATAAAATGACTCCTTTAGCATTTTCTTCATCAATGTGAATTTTACAAAATATTCTACATAATGAATTTGCTAAGAGATGCTATGGTTTATACCCTGTCTACTGCCAAAATGGATATGAAATGAATATAATAGATAATACATGTATAGAAATATCATTAAAAGTGGAATAGAAAATCAAAAACCTTGGAGAGGGATGGATAAATAGATATGTTAAAAAGAAAAATTCATGTAATTTTTCAAAGGGAAAATTAAATTTTATTTGGGGCATCCTGGCAACTAAAACATAAAAGGAAACACAGTGGGCCAAATAGTTTTTTATTTGTATTATTTCACATCATTATGCCCTTAAAAACATTTAGGTAAGGAATTATTGCATAAATCTTTGTAATGTTGTTTACTGTCTCTAATGATATCTCCTACAATGAATAAAACAAGATGTAAAGACATTTTCTCATAGACTGGTCTTAGGATGGCCCACATGATGGATTATTTGGTTTTGTGGCAATTTTTGTGTCATCATTAAAAACAGACAAGGCCCTTAGGAATTATTATCTCTGCTCCTGGATATTAATCCACTGTTTCAGTGGATAAGTTGGGGGACAACAAGAATGAGAATAAGATGTCTTTTGAGCCACTCTGCTTCAAATAAAGCTACTTGATACATGGTAGAGCAAAGATTTGTGAAAGTTTCAAACCACAAATAATGCTTTGTGAAATTGCCTAAAAGCTATTGAACAAGTGTTGCTTAAAACTCGTAAAGCATTCATCAAATAATGTTTGATACTTAAGAAACAAGCAAAAATTATTGGAAAGAAATTAGTTTACATAATTTTCATAATTGGCTGAAGGTCTTTTTTAAAAATTTTACTCTAAGTATTTTTAGATTTACTAAAACTGGCCAGGTAATAAAAATCTGTAAGTTGTAGGACCTATACTCAACCCCACTACTGTTCAAAATTTACTGAAAATAAAGTCCCAAGAATAATTGCCAGGGCATTTCAAATGGGTTGATGGTGCTTTTTAATCTTAAAAATAACAGATACATTTTCTTTTCCAAAATGAGTTTAATTTCGGTCATCGCCTCCATTATCATGTACCGGTGACACATCAATCTTTTGTAGCCAGCTGAAATACAATCTTCTCTACCTTATATGCTTTACTTTCTACCTCCTCTTTAATGCTCTATGCAAAGCTAACTCATATACAGCTCCATATGAAAACCATTACCACTGTTGGAGTATCCATCTTGACTGGGGATTCTACACATGGCCAGGCTGAATTCCACTGCCTCATTTAAAGAGTAAGGAAATGATCATTTAAAATGTTAAAAATAATGAAGAAAGCATCTTTATTTGGTATTTTATTATTATGTAAATTCACTTGGGCTGTTAGTACTTTAAGCAGTAGCAAATCTGTGAGTGATGATTGGACACTTTTATATCCCTGTGGGCCTATAAGTACTAGCTGGTAAATCACGGATACCACAGGAGACAGCCTGTTAGCAACTTGGTCTCCTTAGCAGTGAAGATTGATGCTTTCTCACCTGAGATGCAGGGAGATCATGAGCCCACCTGTCCCTTAGCTTCTCTGGGACCAGAGATATCAGTGGGTCCTCTGGGAACCACAAGCAGGCAGAAGCCATTCTTGCTCTTCAAGAATCCTGAGAAACACAGACCACAGAAATCTTTGCTGCTTGCCTTTAGGCTGACCACCATTCCAGAGGTGAATGGAATCCTGCAGGCCTGTTCACTGCCTCTCACTGCAGCAGAGCTCCCTGCTTCTCACAAAATTTCCAGGGCACAGCAGCTGCTCAGCTCAAGAATAGTTGTTGGTTGGATTGCAGCTGCAAAGGGAGAACTGCAATGGACAAACAGACACCATCTCCCTACAAGCACCCAACACCACCCTCCTGCATTGCCTACCCAAAATCAAGCCTCTTCCTAGATGAATGAGCTGGCTTGTTTCCTAACCATTGGCATCGATTCAGATTGAGAAATACCTCTTTTTTGGTTTTTGGTTTTTGCAAGGTTTACTTCCCGGCAATAGCGTTGTGAGGCACATATATATCTAGAAGGTTTTAAGTGAATTGAATTCAGCCCTGCAGTGAAGATCATGTAGAGGGAGGCAGTCAAGATAGGGAATTAGGGTATCAAAGAAATAGATACTAAGTTGTCCAGCCTCCTGCCTGCATTCTAAAATAAACAAGGTTAGACAGATGTTTCCAGGGCTCAGAGGGTCTTTATTTTTACCTTCCTATGAATTCTGATTGAATATCAACAAATCAGATCCTCAGTCACCTTACAAAACCTTCAGACAAATGGCTGTTTATTTTTTAGACTAATTTGATGGATTGCTCTTATAGAAACCAGAAAGTTAAAGTCTCATCCAAAAATCATTCTGCTTTCCACCCTACCACCACCCTGACAAACACACATGGTTCCAAAAAGGCAGGAGGATATGAATCCCTGTTATCATCAAAGGTTTGAGAAATCTGTGGGAATTCATAGCCATGATTTCCAGATCATATTTTTAACCCGATTCTGAGAATTTGTCACTCCTTTTCAAAATTAATGTGAGAACAAAAACACTTCTAACTTTCTAAACTTGGAAAAGTATTTAAAAAATAATCCAACTTTCTTCCACCTTGGAAGGCCTAATTTACATAAGTCCCCTCACCCCCACTTTACCTCTGACAGTGGAATTCTAAACAAAGCAATCACTCTGGCAGATAAGTGAGATTTGCTTATTGTATGTTATGCACGCATGTTAAAGGAGTGGGACTAGCTCTCCTCAAGTTATTTATTGGTGTCAAGAGGTACAATTTAAAAATCCTACTCTTTAAGTTTCTCCCCTCCTATGACAGGCAGATTGCTCCCCCAACACTTTCTTGAAAGTGTACTAAATATTTGAGCATTAAGAAACCCTAATTCTTCCTCATAAAACTACCTAGAAATGTTTATTTTGATTTACATTTTTAGACAAAGAGAATCCTTTAATTTGGGGGCTTTCAGATTTTGGAATAAAAGGATTTTAGGTAAATTAGTTGTAAAAATTACTGTTATTATGCTTATAAAAGCTGCTAAAAATAATCAGTTCATAGGGCCAAAAATTCATATGCTATGGTATTTTTTCCTGACAGATATTCAGAATCTGGCCTACAATAGAGGATGTGTATTTTACTTCTAACAGAATAAAATTATCAAGAAAATGACTATTGCATCCATAAATCTTAGGTAGTGCTAGTATTTTCATAGACTGGGCTTTCCAAACACTTAAAATGATAAACACCCAAAGACAGTTTGAGCTACATCTGTCCATCCTTGTTTCTGACCCAACTCAAGAAATACAGATAAGCCATAACAAGTGCAAAGTTGAGAGTTGCTTTCTCTTTACTTGTGTGCTTTTCTGTTTTGGTGAGCAAATGTGTCCCTCCATCTATTGAATGTTGGCCGCTCCCAACTTTCCTCGGCCCCCATGAGAGAAGCAGCTAATTAAACATCAGACACATTAGCGCTCTTACATAAGACAAATCTTTGCTCATGTTTTCAAGCATGGAGGCAAACATAGGTAGCAAAAATGAACAGCAATTTGGAATTTACTTTATTCCCCGCCTCCCCACCCTGGTTAGAATCAGCAAGATGTTTATGTGTGCGGTCACTACAGAGGTAAGCACAGCAAGAGAGTGCAGGTAATCTTGTGTCCAAAAGGCATTAGGAGAGGTGGGTGGTCTCTATCCTCCAGCATTGGGGTAGGGAGGCCCATATGCTCTCCATTTCCAAAACATGAACTTTCTGCCTTTTCCTTTAAAATATAAAAAAAAATTAGACTGTAAAAGATTGCTTTATAATTTATTTCAACATTTCCCAATCCAGAGATCGAGGGAAATCTAATATCTTACTTAAATTCCATTTTTAGCAATTACAGCCTCTTCCCTTCTGCCCACTGTGTAAAAGACATATAACTCACAAATTTTTGTTTTAACAAACCTTCAATTCTCTCAGTTAAATGTGGTTCTCTAAATTATTAAAGGATGCCTTATATTTGAATAGCATTTTATAGTTTATAAAAAATTCTATCGTATGGATTGTCATTTGACTCTACTATCACTGTCTCAGGTAAGGCAAAAGAGATATTGTTCCCAGGTACAAAAAAAGAATCTGAGGCTCTCAGGCATTCAATAATTGTCTCAAGAAATAAATCTTGTAATTTAGAGTTAAGACTGGTATTGAGGTCTTACTCGATTCCTAATCCAATGTTCTCTCCTCCAGCAAATTTTCTTTCTTCCCGAATTCCATTTGGTATTATACTTCCTTTGGACCTTCTCAAACCTCATCCTCTTCAGATAAAAAACCTGGATAAGAATATGATGGGCTTATATAAAAGCATTTACATAGATGAATGCACATACTGCTAAATAAATGGCCTTATGTTTTAGGACTACAATCATGATGCAGACATAGCTTAAAATCCATACTGCCTGTAGATATTTTCCCAATTTATCTACACAGCATTCATCCTTGGATGATCAACTCTGTCCAAATTTGGTTTGAGCATTTTCTTCTTTTTACAATAAACGGGCATTGGTGTGGCTTTCATTGGTAGTTTCAAGAGGAAAATGAAAGAGCTGGTACTAAGAAAGCTACTTTGGTTCAAATTTTTCCTGTGTGATCAGAAAACATATATGTGAATAGTGGTACCTTTCTGAAGATAGATGTTTATACATACTCCCCTTGCAATGCCCTACAAATAGATGGGATACTTTAATGAAATGGCAATCTATCCTGCTCCTTCATGGCTGCCTATTTGGTGTGCAGTCAACTGTGTATTTAATACAAATATTGCTTCAGTGTTACCAGAGCAGATAAGAAGGCTGCCAATGTCAGAATGCAGTGTAGAGAGAACCTGCACAGAAGTAGCCCAGTGAAATATGAGCCCATGGTGATCATAATTAATAATTATCTTGTACCAGTGGAGGATTGTACTAATTGGTAATTTCTTCTCTTAAAAATCCTAATATTTTATTACTGCTTATTGCTGACTATCAAGTGGAATGCTAATGGAAACGTGGATGACTGGTATTGCAATAATTATAACTGTAATCACATTCAGTAGCTAACCTCTAATTAAAATAAATCAGATGATGTAGCAAATTGGCTACATCCAGTTGTGTTTCCAATAATATATCTTATTGGGAAAAATTATTTTCTTCCACTGAATGCCTTTAAAGATCAGATAAAAAATTATGTGGATGTGTTGTATTTCTAAGGAAATGTTTTCTGTGGTAATAAGGAGGTTAATTGCATATTCATCAGTTGATGGAGTTTCAGGATAAATATAAGTTAGCATGTAATAAGTACCCCTGTTCCTAATGGAATTATAATATTGTTACCTTGCCATTATATGCAGGGCATTCTAGGATGTTCTACCAATAATGAATGTATATATAAAAACCTGAAATTTCTAGACTGAACTCTGAAGAGCAATCAGATAAAATTATCCATGCCAGTTTTAAAATGCTTCATTGTGTGATAAGAGGGAGATAATGTTTTCTTTTTATTTATGAACATTCTCCAAAATGATATTTACAATTATCACATATATATGTTTATTATATATATGTTTATTGTATATATATCAATTCAAATATAAGTCCATGCTAGCATTGGTGGCTCACATCATATAAAGCCAAGAAAGGTGAGAATAAATGCATATATGCCTGTCTTCATGTGGACAGAAATTGAGGGCAGGACAATCTCCTGAAATGGCAAATGTGATTAATAGCTACATTAAATATAATTTTAGAAACATTTTGTGCTCTTTCTGAGTTTTGTATCTCCATGCTACATAGCTTATTTTTTCCATTTAATTCATTGAGTCAGCAAACTTTTTCCATAAAGGGCCAGATAGTAAATATTTAAGTTTTGCAAGCCATATGGTCTCTATCACAACTCATTTCTGCCAGTGTAGCAAAAGCGGCCATAGGCAATATGTAAAAAATGGGTGTGGCTATGTTCTATAAATTTTTATAAATTTTATTTAAAAAAATAAGTGATGACTGGATTTGTCACAAAGGCCATAGTTTACTGAATTTTGATCTATTAAAACATATTTATGAGCACTTATCTGCTAAGTGCTATTCTAAGTGCAAGAGGTACAGGGTTAAATAAGAGATACAATTTATTTACTCATCAAGCTTTCACTCTATTAATTGAATACCTACTACATTTATGATAATATGCTAGGGGGATCCAACAGGGAATGAGACATTTTCCTTGCCTTCAAGAGGTTAAGAATTTTGTGATTTGTTTGTATGTGTTGAATGTGGTTTATTTCTGTGGTACGTTACATTTTTTAAAAAATCTAATTAAAAAATGGGGCTTGGTATATAAAATTTGTTCTCTGCATTGTTAGTTTCCCCACCAATCTTTGATGACCTTGATGAAAGGGAAATCTAATGGTAAGCACTTATGCTTTCCTATCACATGTAATTTGGTACTACTGTACTTCATTCTTAGAAGCAGAACAAATTTTCTTCTTTATTGTATACCCATATTTTGCACTTTCTATTCCTTAGTATCAATATTCTAATAAGAAGAATTGCTTGAGGCAATTTAAGGACAAAATATTTTAGCTTTCTGAATTTATTTATGTAAAGTTAAGGTAATGAGATAAAAGGAAAATATGGCAGACAAGGCAAATTATTTGCCTCTAATGACTCAATATCTTTTTTTTCCTATACTCTTGAATTCTTGAAAAGATGTCTGTCCAGCCAGAGGTAAGAAATAACCTTGCAGGCAGTGGAGGATTCCTGAAATATGCAGCAGCAGATCTTTTTGGTGAGTTCATCAAAGAGTAGGAGAGGAAAATCCCAAGACAATTTGCATGGGAAAAGAAGCAATTCTTTTGGGGATAGCCACATATATGTTGTGTAAGGCTTGTGTGCATGATCATGAATATCCATGGAATAAGAAGAGTAGGAAAGATATCTCTATTTTCTTAGATCTGCATTAAGAGAAAGGAATATCCCACAAGACCTTGCCTAAGTAGACTATCAGGATTTAAGTACCTCAGATCTCAATAGCTCTGTCTTTCAATTTTCAGGTAAAGATGCTATAAAATTAGGAAAGAAGATCCAAATGTGGCCTTTCATACCTAGAGAAATCAGAATATAGAGAATCACTGAGGAATCAATGCAAATAAACACATGCACACTTATTTATTCTCTATATATTTCCAACAGTGTTCTATTGTTGTAGCTTAAAAATAAGGACACGAAAGAAACACAAAAAGTTATTACAAAAAGGAAATCTATAGACCCACATCTCTTCAAAAATATTAGCAATTTGAATCCGAGAATATATGAGAATAATTAAATATTGCAACTATACCTGTCAGTTCAGGAAACTAAAGAACACTGACTAAAAGAGTTTTTGGTACTGGAGAATGGGATGATGCTATATAAAACACCTAAAAATGTGGAAATAACTGTAATTGAATAGAGGCTGGAAGAATTGTGAGATACCTGACTGAAAAAGTCTAAATTGCTTTGAAGAGAGCTCAAAAGTAAGTGAGAGCTGTAGAGAAAGTTTGTGTCATCTTAGAGATCATAATTCATCATGAATAGAATTTTGATAGAAATATGGGCATTACTGTTACCTCCCACGAGGCCTTAGAAGGAAATGATGAATGTATTGTTACAAATTGGAAGAAAGGTGACCCTTTTTATAAAGTAGCAGAGAATATGGTAAAATTGGGTATCCAAAAGTTCAGAGACATTGAAATGCTAGAATGGATTTTTGATGTAAAACTTGCTCACCCACCCCAGAAATGTCCAGAAGGCACAACTTTCACCAAGATGGTGAGGAATAAATTTGTGAGAACGACTCCATTATCCCTGAGAAACTCTGTGGTTGTTCTTTCCTGTAGGTCAGATATTTCTTTGGGATCTGCTTTCACTGAAATTGGATCCTTAAACACAATATGAATGATTGGTTCCTGGGTTGTCAGGAGCCAATTGGCAGCATTTAATCACTAAACAGAGGAGCTATTGTAATGGACAGCAGAGTCAAAGCAGTAATCTGAATAGCCTGACTTGCAGAGACCTGTGGTGTTGGCTAGTTGATCATAGGGTACCTAGAAATGAGAGAGATGTGAAGTCTACTAAACTCTTACTTGATATGAATAATCAGAAGCATTCTAGACCAAATGAAGGAAAGTCTAATTTGAATCACAAAAACAGGGAGTCAAGGGCCCTCAATCAATTCATTTTTTATTTTTACTTTTATTTTTAAAGAAGCTTTAAATTACATAAATGTTACGTAAAAATAAATAAGGGATTCACATATTCCCCACTCCTTTCCCCTACCACACTTTCCCACATTAACAACATCCTTCATTAGTGTGGTACATTTGTTCCAATTGATGAACACATATTGAAGCACTGCTGCTCCCAATGGAATGCCATTTTCATTATAGGTAACACTCTGTCCCACACAATCTTGTAGGTTATGACAAAATATACAATGGCCTGATCTGTCACTGCATTGTCAGGCAGGACAACTCCAATATCCCCAAAATGCTCCCATATTTCACCTATTCTTCCCTCTTCCATCCCTCAGAACCTCTGGTGGCCACTGCCTTTATATCAATGATGAGAGGTCTTCCATTGTCTGAATTATAATAAGTCTACAGTAGAATAATGGGCTACTTTAGTCCATTATTCATTCCCCAGTCTTGAGGATTTGGGGATGGTGATGCCCACTCTGCTTCTACTTGAGAGGGAGCTTAGATCCCAATGGGCAGATGGATGGAATTATCTTGTTTGCAGTCTCAGACACTCTCTGTTCCTTGGAATTGTTGTTTTCCATCATCTCCTTGTTAGTTGTCCTGGGTGAGTCCAATGAACTGGAGAGTACATGTTGCAACTCTACTGAAAATCAGGGCTTAGCTGGCACATGGACAGACCAACGATTTAAGTCTCTGGGTAATATATTTGTCAAGTGTAGTGCTAATTATAGGTTCAAATAAAGTGGCAGAAAAGCCATGTGTAGAGAACCTATAAATGAGTCTAACTGCAACACTAAGGAGCATAAATTCCAAAGAAAGGCCCACTGACAGGGAAACAAATTCCTGAGCTGTCTTGCTTATAGTTTCTGGATGTCTCTAGAGCCTCCAGGAGCCCCACTATTTGAGGCACTGTTTACTGTGGCAGTCAATGAGATCCTGCTGAGACTTGCATAAGTGTAACCTCTGGAATAACCTCCCAACACACTTTGAAATCTCTTAGCTATAAAAACTCATTTGTATTTACCATGTCCCCCTTTTGGTCAAGGTCTTTTTCCAAATGCATTGCTAGTTGCCACTTGGTAATAAACTCTCAGTGCCAGGGAGGCTCATTCCTGATAGTCATGTCCCATATCGGGGTATGGGGGATGTAGTGCATTTATATGTTGAGTTTGGCTTAGAGAGAGGCCACATTTGAGCAACAAGGAGGCTTTCAGGAGGTAACTCTTAAGCAGTATACAATACCAGGCTAAGTTTCATTTTCATAAGGAAAGTTTCATAAGGAAGACAGACTATTATGCCAGGACCTTGATATTGATGATTGCATTTATGAACCTTTTCAATCAATTCTTGAGACTCTTTACAGACCCAGAACACCTTGAATGAAGGGAAGGCTAGATCCTCTTGGGGAAGGACCCTACTATACTGTGAAAATCTACAATGCCAATTTTCCTCCCAGCATTCCTAAAGGGACCTATGGCTTTTTAACAGGATGACTGTGCATTGGGGAAAAGAAAATGATCAGACTTTTGAGGATTATTAGACACTGAGTTGGAACTGATATTAATTATCAAATATCACTGTGGTCCACCATCACAGTAAGGATTTATGGAGGTCAGATGTGTCTTACCTCAGGTCTATTTCACAGTGGGTCCAGGGGGTTTCTGAACACATTCTGTGGTTATTTGCCTGGATCCAGAATGCATAATAAGAAAAGTCATTCTCAGCAGGAATCCCATATTAGCTTGCTATCTTATGGAGTGAGAGCTAGTAGAAAAGGCCAAGTGGAAACCACTAGAACTGCTTCTACCTAGCAAAGTAATAAAAACATTTCCTCCTGGAGGAATTGCAGAGATTAGTGTAACCATACAGGACTTGAAGGATGCAGGGCTGGTGATTCTTAGAAGGAGATATGAACAGAAGTTTTACACTGTTTGAGCATAAAGAACAATTTGAAAGCCTGCAAAAAAAGTAATAGTTTATGGAAATGAAAGACACAATGTATGAGATTAATAATCCATTAGAGGCCTATAACAGCAGATTTGAAATGTTAGAAGAATGAATAATTTATTTCAAACAAAAGATACTAGAAACTGAAATGATAAGAGAAGAGATAGAGGAAAGTATGCAAAAAATTAAACAGGGTCTCAGGGAACTGAATGACAATATGAAATGCACAAACATATATGTTATAGGTGTCCCATAAAGAGAAGAGAAAGGAAAAGGCATAGGAAGAATATTTTAGGAACTACTGACTGAAAATTTTCCAACCATTATGAAATACACAAATAACAATATTCAAGAACAGCATACCCAAAAAAGAATAAATCCTAATAGTCCTACTCCAACATATCTATTAATCAGATTGCCAAAGGCAAAAGATAAAGGATTTTGAAAGCAGCAAGAGAAGAGCAATGCATTACTTAAAAAGGAGCTTTAATAATGCTAAGTGCCCATCCCTCTTCAGAAACCATGGAGGTGAGAGGCAAAGCTTGGATATATTTAAGGTAGTGAAAGAGAAAAATTACCAGCAAAGAATTCTTTATCTGGTAAAACAATCCTTCAGACATTAAGTTAAATTTAAAGTGTTTACAAACAAAACCTAAGAGAGTATGTTTCCAAGAGAATGAATCTACAAGAGATATTAAAGGGTGTATTACAGCCTAGCAGGAAAATACAAGTGAGAGAGCTCATAAAAGAGTGTAGAAATGAAGAATATAAGAGAAATTGAAAGCGTGAAAAGACAAACAATAGTAAGAAATGACAGCAGAAAGCCAAGGGATAAAATGGAAGAAGTAAGTAACATCTTTATAGTATTAACACTGAATGATAATGGCTTAAACTCCCAAATTAAAAGACATAGATTGGTAGAATGAAAAATATGAGCCATCTGTTTGTTGTCTACAAGAGACTAAACTTAGATGTAAGGACACAGGCATGCTGAAAGTGAAATGTACAAAAAAGATATTCCATACTAATAACAATTGAAAGACAGTGGATGTAGCAACACTATTACCAGATAAAATAGATTTTAAATCAAAACTCTTATAAAAGATGAAGTAGGTTACTATATATTAACAAAAGGGAAAATTCACCAAGAAGAAATAACAATAATAAATGTTTATGTACCTAACATAGGTGTTCCAAAATTACCAGAATTCTGCAAAGTATCTTACATTAGTTACTTTAATCTCCACCACAAGGCTTTGGATAAATCATATTGCTCTAACAAAAAAGTATAACCTACATTCTTGTGAACTTATTACTAGTGCCTGGCACTGAAGAATCAAGTACATATATACCACATATATATATACGACTGTAAGTGAAAGATGCCAATGTAGATAAGGATTTGTCAATTATGTTGCTCTAGAATAAACAACTTTTGGTTTTGTCAATTACATCGTTGTTCTCAATTTATTTCTCCTCTGATCATGGTTATTTCATTCTTTCTGCATACTCTGACCTTAGTTTGCTGTTATTTTTTCTACATCCTCTAGCTATGTACTTAGAAACTTGATTTAATGTTCTTCTTTTTTAATGTAAGCATTGAGGGCTATAAATTTCCCTCTCAGCATTGCTTTAGCTGCATCCAATACACTGATATATTAAGTTCTGTTTCATTTATCTTGAGATATTTACAGATTTTGCATGCAATTTCTTCTTTGATCCACTGAATATATAATCATGTGTTGTTTAATCACCATATATTTGTGAATTTTGCCTTTTTCTGCCCGATATTGATTTCCAGATTTATTCTTTTATATTCAGAGAAAGTGAATTGTATAATTTTGATCTCGTTCAATTTATTGAAATATACTTTGTGACCCAATGTATGGTCTATCCACAAGAAATATCTGTCCATGATCATTTGATATGAAAGTATATACTGCTGTTCTGAGCTGCAATGTTCTGTATATGACTATTATACTTTGTTTATCAAATTACTCAAGCTATCTTTTCTTTTATTGATCCTCTGCCCAGGTGATATATTTAATGAAGAGAGTTGTGTATTAAAATTATTATTGTACAGACATCTAGTTCTCCCTTCAGTTCTTCCAGTGATTGCCTCCTGTAATTTGAGCCCTCCTGGTTAGATGCATATGCATATATGATTGCTTTTTCTTCCTGGTGAATTGCCCCTTTTATTACTATACACTGAAATTCCTTGCCTCTGATAAGAACTTTGTTTTTAAAATATATTTCATACAATATAAGTATAGCTATTGCAGCTTTTTTTATGGTTACTGCATGTATGGTATATCGTTTTTGATCCTTTCATTTTCAATCTATTTGTATCTTTGAGTCTTAAGTGAGTCTTTTGTAGACAGCATATAGATGGCTGATATTTTCTTACCCATTCTGACTGAATGTGTCTTTTGAAGAAGGAGTTTAATACATTAACATTGAATTTTATTATTGTGTAGGCTGTTCTTCATTCACCCATTTTGATCTTTGACTTTTATCTGTCATATATTGTTTTCACCACTCATTTTACAATTTTAGTTACTTTTACTGATTTAATCTACATTTTCAGACTCTCCCATGTCTCTCTCCTGCCTTCTCTTTTCAGCCTGTGTCACTACCTTTAGTATTTCCTGCAAAGCCAGTCTGTTGGTTACAAAATCCCTCAATTTCTGTTTATCTGTGAATATTCCAAACCTGCCCTCATTGTTTCTATGACAGTCTTGCTGGATATAATATTCTTGGCTGGCAGTTTTTGTATTTCAGGGTCCTAAATATTCCATATCACTGCCTACTTGCCTCCATGGTTTCTTATGGGACATTCCTTATATGTGATAAATCTTTTTTTCTCTTGCTTTCTCAGGATTCCCTCTTTATCTTTGGCAATTGACATCCTGAATACTATGTCTCAGAGTAGGTATGTTCAGATCCATCCAAATGGGAAAACATGCTTCCTGGACACAGATACCTATGTACCTCCATAGGGTTGAGAAATTTTCTAAGAATATTTCATCAAATATTCCTTCTGCCCCTTTTCCCTTCTCTTCTATATCTGGGACTCCCATGATATGTATGTTTGCATGTCTCTTGCCATTATTTAGTTGCCTGAGACCCTGTTCAACTTTTTCCATTCTTTTATTTATCTGTTTTTTGTATCATTGCTTTCAAAGACTTTGTCTTCATGTTCACTGATCTTTTCTTCTGCCTCTTTAAATCTGCTGTTAAATGCCTCTAGTTTATTTTTAATTTCTTTTATTGTGACTTTCATTACCATAAGACCTGCTATTTTTCTATGTATGCCTTCAAATTCTTCTTTGTGCTAACTCAGTGTGTTCTTTCTTTTTATTTTTTTTATTTTTAATTTTTTTTCAATTTTTTTTATTGCAGGTAAAAATCAAATTTTTCAGAATACATACAAATATATGTAAAATGATATATAAATACATATGCACATATGTGCATTTGTTTACATAAATGTTATTATATATATATATATATATATATATATGTATATGTATATGTATTTTAAAGATGCTTAGATTACCTAAATATTACTCAGAAATTATGGGGATTCCCATGTTCCCCACCTCCCACACCTCCAACAACATCCCACACCACCATCCTTCATCAGTGTGCCACATTACCCGCAATGGATATACAAATCCTGAGGCCTTGCCACAGAGCATGGACCACAGTTCACATCATTGACCACACTCTCTCCCACACGGCTCTGCATGGTATATGCTGATGGAAAATGGCCTACATCCGTCGCTGCAATGTCACTCAGGACAACCCCCAAGTCCCAAAAAAGCCCCTGTATTTCAACTGCCCCTCCACTCCCTGCCCCAAAAACATCCATTGGCCACCATCTCCACCTCACTGTTACAATTTCTTCCATTGCTTGAATCACAATATGTCTACAACAGAACACCACCAATCCACTCTAGTCCACAGCTCCTCATCCAATACTGAGGGGACTGGGATGGTGATGTCCACTCCACCTCCAAGTGAGAGAGGGTTTATAACCCATATATACGGTGGATGGGTTTCTCCTGCCTGCAGCTGCAGGCCTTCTCCATTCCCTGTGATGGCTGTTGCCCATCGTCATCTCCTCACCAGGCCACTTGGATGAGTCCACTGAGCTGTAGGGTAGGAGTTGCAGCTTCACCGAGATCCCAGGAAATGCTGGCACATAAGTAGGCCAGAGGCTTCAGTCTCTGGAAGTACACCTAATAGCTCCAGCATCACATATAGGTTTGAATAGAAGGGACTGATGGACCGTGTGTAGGGAGGACTTATTTGAGTCCAACTCTGTCACTCTCATGAGCACAGATACCAATGAAGAGCCCACTAATAAGGCATCAATCTCTGGGACTATCCCCACTTATATAGGACCTGGGGGTTTCCAGAGCCCTCAGGGGCCCCTCTTTGTGGGGTGATATCCACTTTGGTGTTCTGTGAGATCCTACTGAGGTGTGCATAAGCATTACCTCTGGGATGGCCTCCTGACTCTCTTTGAATCCTCTTAGCCACATGAACTCATTTCTCTTTACCTTTACCCCCTTTATTCAAGGTCTTTTTCCAATCATGTGGTCCATTGGCACTTGGTATTACTCCCTCGTTGCTGGGGAGGCTCATCCCCTGGAGGCATGTCCCACTGTGGGGGGAAGGTAATGCCTTCATAGACTGACTTTTGCCTAGAGAGAGGC
Source organism: Cabassous unicinctus (assembly GCA_029593785.1). Taxonomy (NCBI): domain Eukaryota; kingdom Metazoa; phylum Chordata; class Mammalia; order Cingulata; family Chlamyphoridae; genus Cabassous; species Cabassous unicinctus. Next base: position 18,025 of record JAQZBX010021783.1, read on the forward strand.
CACATTTGAGCAACAAGGAGGCTCTCAGGTGGCAACCTTTAGGCACCCCATAACAGTAGGCTATGTTTCAATTAGAAGAGCAAATACTCATAAGGCTAGTCCTCAATAACAAGAACCTATCAGTGGGCCATCCTCTTTTGCCAGACATGGCCTCTGCACTCAGGGGACTGTTGCTGCTCCCTTGGAGAATATAACAGAGCTCTCCAGGCTGGGAATTCAGATTCTCTCATTTATTGAGTATTGTCTACCCACTGTGCCCATGCCCCATTCCTTGAATCTTGAAGACCTTATGTTGAGTGAAGCAAGCCAGGCATTGAAGGATGAACAGTTTATGACCTCATTGATTTGAATTGAGGAAAGTTAACAGTTTCTGAGAACCACTGAATGAAAGATAGACTAACAAGGGAGAGAGAGAGAAGGGTAGATTGTGAGCCATCACCCATATGGACATAATCTATGGTAAATTGAAAGAGTATAGCTACATATTGAGGGTTAGGACAGGTGGGTAGAGATTTTACTGGGTTTGGTGGTGCAGGGTTAACAGGTGGGTAGATTAGGAAGGGCAGGTTAGAATACCCAGGGCATGTAACTATGAATATTGTCATCCCATGAGCCAAGACCGGGAAGAGTCATATGCCCCAGGGGGTGGGTAGGAAGGAACAGAAAAGATCAAATGGGGTATTTAATGGTCATGGGAAATAGTGTTCATTACCTTAGAGTAATGGACACAGGACATGGTAAATATCATCAAAAATTAATAAACTGTACATTCTAAATTGTAAACCATTGACAATTTTTAGTTGCTGTATCTTACTATCTGTATAACAGTTATAAAAATGCTAACATGCATTTTACAAAAAGGTTTTACTATGGGTTGGGGAAGGTGGAGGGATGTTGGGTATGTGGGAATCTCTAGTATTCCGCGTGTGACTTTGCTGTGACCTAAAACTTCTTTGAAAATTAAATCGAAATTTGGGAGACACTGGGGAATGAGAGGGGGAAGGTGTCATCATACGCTGGACATCTGATAATACAGTGATAAAAGGAAAAAAGAATAATTTATTTTTAAAAAAGAATTTTTTTTTGTTTTTTTTCCCCATTTTTTTGAATGTCCAAATCCACTAATTATATTTTATTTTTATTTTAGTTTCTTTTACTTTCTTCTGAATTTCCTTCTAGTTATCTCTTACATTTAAGCTTATCATTATTATTTCTTTTCCCTATTAATTGTATTTTGTTATTTTATGGGCTTCATCTTCAAGGAAGGTTTAGATCACAGAACGGTTACAAGGGGAGCTGCCGTGGATCATTTTTGGGGGTTTTCTGGGATGGGGGATTCATGAGAGTAAGTCCATCTGAATATACATGAATTATATATAAAATTGTTCAAGTGATCAAGGGATGGGGCATGGGCACTCAGTGTCTTCTTAATATGCTTAATCTCTTTAGCATATAAGATTTTAGATTGAATAAATTCAATCTCATTGAATTTATTAAGGAAATTTGTTTGAACATTGTGATGGTTACATTAATGTGTCAATTTAGCCATGTAATTGTTTCCAGGTGTTTGTTCCAGCAAGCAGTGAGCTAATTGTAATACAGGGGCATTTATGGACTTTGATCACCAGTGAGTTTACTGCATGGATGGCTGATTACATCTGCATCAATCAGGGAGATTATATCATCAATGGGTGAGGCTTTTATCCAATCAGTTGAATGCCTTAAAAGGGGAAGTGATTTCAACATTCAGAGAGAATTTCCCAGCTCATCATTGGACAGGCAACTTCTCCCAGAAACTCATCAAGGACCGTTAATTGGAATTTCATCAGAGCCCATGGTTTGCAGCCTGCCTGCAGAACCTGGACTTGTGCATCCCCATGATCACGTGAGAGACTCTTTTAAAATCTCATATTATTGACAGATATCTCCTGTTGATTCTGTTTCCCGAGAGAACCCTGACTAATACGGCTTGGTACCAGGAGTGGGGTGGTTCTTGAGGAACAGAGTCTTAACATGGGATGTCTGATGTGGTTCTGGGAGTTTTATAATTGGCTTTGTAATCTAACTGCACTCAGGGGTACTAATGGCTCCGTTTCCAATAATGAGGTTGCTAACAGTCCTTGGCATGAGCTTGAAATAGAGACACACAAAATAGCATCACTGGATTCCCCTACCTCCATGCCTATAAGAAGCAAAGACCTGGGTGAGAGTGTTTTCAACACCTTAACAGAATTTTGTGGAAAAAAATGTATAATGATGTTGGCTGGCTCCTCCTCGATAATCTGGATACAGTTAAAAAAGAAAGAGATAAACTAAAGTCTTCAAAATGAAAACTTAAATGCTGCATGAATAATATGAAAGTTTCTACGTGTGACTTGGAAGTAAATCTTGTCTTCTGTATCCACAGACTTGAGATATCTGAGAATCAAACCCAGACTCTCATTGTAGGAGTAGCAGAATTACAGAGGAAACTAAAATCTCAACCTTGCAGGGTTTCTGCAATTAAAGTGAAGGCATTGATTGGAAAGGAGTGGAACCGTGGGGCTTGGGACAGAGAGATACGGGATGATGATAATATTGGTGGGGACATTGGAACCCTAAATTCTGCTGAGACTTTACCAGATAAACCTGTGATGGCATGCCCTGTGGAGACCACACCTTGTCAACCTTTTATCATCCAGCCTCCAGCCTGCCCCAGGTCGTCTGGACTTCGTTTCAGCCCTGAGCCTTCACCTTGCCCCAGACAGTCTGGACCTCCTCCAAGCCATGAGGCAGGTACCAGCCAATCACCAGCACACACTGCCCAACTTCCAGTCTGCCCTGAGGAATCTTTCTTCCAACCCCTGCCTGAAGAGATTAATCCTGTGTCACCAGAAGAAAATGCAATGGAATGCCCTCAGGTCAGTAGCCTGCAAGACATCTCTATTCCTTCTCATTACCCACATCCCCCACCCCTCTTATCTTCAAGACCCATTACTAGACTAAAATTGCAACAAGCCCCCAAAGGTGAAATACAAAGTGTGACCCATGAGGAAGTATGCTGTACTCTGAAAGAACTGCATGAGTTTTCCAACTTATATTGACAGAAATCAGGGGGATATGTTTGGGAATGGATACTGAATGTATGGGAGCTTACACTTAAGTTGGTGGAAGGAACATAATGTTGGATCAGGCTGAATTTATTTATATGGGCCCAGTAAGCAGAAATTCTGGATTCAACACTGTAGATTGAGGGGTTAGAAAGGGCTCTAACAGTTTGGGTGGCTGACTGAAGCATGGAATTAATGATGGCCTAGCATGTCTGATGTTGAGATGCCCAATTTGCCCTGGTATACAGTAGATGAGGGGATTCAAAGGCTTAGAGAGATTGGAATGCTAGAATGGATTTACCATTTGAGGCCTGGCCACACACCCCAGGAATACTCAGAGGACACACCTTTAACTAGCACTGTGAGGAATAAATTTGTAAGACTAACTCCATTTTCTCTGAAGAGCTCTGTGGTTGCTCTACTCTGCAGTCCAGATATTACAGTAGGGGGCACTGTAATGGAATTGGAATCCTTAAATATTATGGGGATGATTGGATCTCAGCCCGGTAAAAGTCAAGTATCAGCAGTTAATCACCAAAGACAAATTACAGACACAGAGAATCACAGCCCCTTAATCAATTCCCAGACTTGAGACAGTTTACAGACCCAGAGCTCCTTGAGTGAGGAGAAGGCCAGGTTGACTTGGGGAAAGATCCTGTTAAACTGCCAAAAATTTATACTGTTCATCTTCCTCCCACCTTTCCCCAGGGATTCCTACAGCTTTTTGCCAGAGTAACTGTGCATTGGGAAAAAGGAAATGATCAGACATTTTGGGGATTATTAGACACTGGCTCAGAAATGACATTAATTCCTGGAGACCCAAAATATCACTGTGGTCCACCAGTCAGAGTAGGGACTTATGGAGGTCAGGTGATTGATGGAGTTTTTAGCTCAGGTCCATCTCACAGTGGGTCCACTGGGTCCCTGGATTCATTCTGTGGTTATTTCTCCAGTTCCAGAAGGCATAATTGGAATAGACATACTCAGTAACTGGCAGAATCCCCACATTGGATCCCTGACTCATGGGGTGAGGGCTATTATGGTTGGAAAGGCCAAGTGAAGCCTCTAGAACTGCCCTTGTATAGCAAAATAGTAAAACAAAGGCAATACTGGACTCCTGGAGGTATTGCAGAGATTAGTGCCACCATCAAGGATCTGAAGGATGCAGGGGTGGTGATTCCCACCACATCCCCATTCAACTCTCTTATTTGGCCTGTGCAGAAAACAGATGGATCTTGGAGGATGACAGTAGATTTTCGTAAACTTAACCAGGTGGTGACTCCAATTGCAGCAGCTGTCCCAGATGCGGTATCATTGCTTGATCAAATCACCACTTCCCCTGGTACCTGATATGCAGCTTTTGATCTGGCAAATGCTTTTTTCTCAATTGCCATTAGTAAGGACCACGAGAAACAGTTTGCTTTCAGCTGACGAGGCCAGCAGTATACCGTCACAGTCCTGACTCACGGGTATATCAGGTCTCCAGCCCTATGTCATAATATTGTCCTCAGGGACCTTGATCATCTCTCCCTCCCATGAGACATCACACTGGTCCATTATATTGATGATATCATGTTGATAGGAGCAAGAAGTAGCAAAGACTCTAGATATAGTGGTAAGGCATTTGCATGAGAGAGGATCAGAGATAAATCCTACAGAAATACAGGGTCCTTCCAGCTCAGTGAAATTTCTTGGTGTTCAGTGGTGTGGGGCCTGTTGAGATATCCCTTCTAAAGTAAAGGATAAGCTGTTACACCTGGCCCCTTCTACAACCAAAAAAGAGGCACAATGCTTAGTTGGTCTCTTTGGATTTTGGAGACAACACATTCCTCATTTGGGTATGCTACTCTGGCCCTTTTACGGAGTGACCAGAAAAGCTGCTAGTTTTGATTGGGGACAGGAACAAGAGGAAGCCCTGTGACAGGTCCAGACTGCTGTGCAAGCTGCACTACCACTTGGTCCATATGATCCAGCAGATCCAATGGTCCTGGAAGTTTCAGTGGCAAATAGAGATGCTGTCTTGAGCATTTGGCAGGCCCCTAGAGGGGAATCACAATGCAGACCCTTAAGACTTTGGATCAAAGCCTTGTCATCCTCTCCAGATAACTAATCCCCTTTTGAGAAGCAGCTTTTGGCTTGCTACTGGACCTTAGTAGAGACTGAATGCTTAATCATGGGCCACCAAGTTACCATGAGACCTGAGTTGCCTATCATGAACTAGGTATTTTCTGACACACCAAACCATATATTTGGGCATGCACAGCAGCACTTCATAATAAAGTGTAAGTGGTATATACGAGATAGGGCTTGAGAAGGTTCTGAAGTCACAAGTAAGTTACATGAGGAAGTAGCCCAAATGCCCATGGTCATGACCCCTGCCATGTTACCTTCCCTTTCACAGCCCAAATCTTTGGCCTCTTGGGAAGTTCCTTACAATCAGTTGACTGAGGATGAGAAAACTCGGGCCTGGTTTACAGATGGTTCTGCATGATATGCAGGTACCACCTGAAAGTGGAAAGCCTCAGCACTGCAGCCTTTTTCTGGGTCATCCTTGAAGGATAGTGGAGAGGGCACATCCTCCCAGTGGGCAGATCTTTGAGCAGTGCATCTAGTTGTTCATTTTGCTTGGAAGAAGAAATGTCCAGAGATGCATTTGTACACTGATTCATGAGCAGTTGCCAATGGTTTGGCTGGATGCTCAGGGAATTGGAAGGAACATGATTGGAAAATTGGTGATAAGGAGGTCTGGTGAAGAGCTATGTGGATAGACCTTTCTGAGTATTCAAAATACATGAACATATTTGTGTCCCACATGAATGCTCAACAGAGGGTGACTTCAGCAGAGAAAGAGTTTAATAATGAAGTGGATAAGATGACCCACTCTGTGGCTAATGCTCAGCCTATTTCCCCAGCCACTCCTGTCATTGCCCAATGGGCTCATGAACAAAGTGGCCTCGGAGGTAGGGATGGAGGTTATGCATGGGCTCAGCAACATGGACTTCCCCTCACTAAGGCTGACTTGGCCACAGTCTTTGCTGAATGCTCAATCTGCCAGCAACAGAGACCCACACTCAGCCCCCGATATGGCACCATTCCTCGAGGTGACCAGCCTGCTACCTGGTGGCAGGTTGACTACATTGGGCCACTTCTACCATGGAAGGGCAGCGATTTGTTTTAAATGGAATAGGCACATACTTTGGCTATGGGTTTACATTTCCACCATGCAATGCTTCTTCCAAAACTACCTTCCATGAACTTACCAAATGTCTAATCTACCACCATGGCATTCCACACAGCATTGCTTGTTATCAAGGAACCCATTTCACAGCAAATGATGTGTGGGAATGAGCACATGCCCATGGAATTCACTGGTTTTACCATGATCCCCATCACCCTGAAGCAGCTGGATTGATAGAACATTGGAATGGCCTTTTGAAGACTCAATTACGATGCCAACTAGGTGGCAATACCTTGCCGGGCTGCAGCAATGCTCTTCTGGAGGCTGTGTATGCTCTGAATCAGCATCCTCTCTGTGGTGCTGTTTATCCCATAGCCAGGATTCATGGGTCCAGAAATCAAGGGGTGGAAATGGGAGTGGCACCACTCACTATTACCCCTAGTGACCCACTAGGAAAATTTTTGCTTCCTGTCCCTGCAACCTTAAGCTCTGCTGGTCTACATGTTTTAGTCCCAAAAGGAGGCGTGCTGCCACCAGGGAACACAACAGTGATTCCATTGAACTGGAAATTAAGAGTGCCACCTGACTTCTTTGGGCTCCACTAACCTGTGAATCAACAGGCAAAGAAGAGAATTACTGTACTGGCTGGGGTGATTGATCCTGACTATCAAGGGGAAATAGGATTACATCTACATAATGGGAGTAAAGAGGAGTTTGCCTGGAATGTAGGAGATCCTCTAGGGCATCTCCTAGTACTTCCATGCCCTGTGATGAAAGTCAATGGAAAATTGCAAAAAACCAATTCAAGCAGGACTAACAATGGCCCAGAATCTTTGGGAATGAAAGTTTGTGTCACTCCACCAGGCAAAGAACCATGGCCAGCTGAAGAGCTTGCTGAAGGTAATGGAGACATGCAATGGGTAGTGGAAGAAGGTAGTGATAAATATGAACTTCGACCATGTGACCAGTTACAGAAATGAGGACTGTAATATTCATGAAGCCTTTTTCTTTGTTTCATTATGAGTATGATTGTATATGTACACAAAATGAATTTCTTGTTTTCTTCACCAACATTTTCCCCTATCATAAGAAAAGTTGTATTAATTCCACATCATAATATTTAAGGGTGTCAAGTTTAAGCATGAATATTACCCAAGTACTTGCACCCTATTCTGTGGGGAATTAATGCATATCCAGTTGTACGCAAGGAAGTTGACCATTGTTAGGCAGAAATATATATGTATGCTTGCCTGTTATTGTTTTTACTTAGAGACAAAGCATGGTTTAGGGTAATGTGTATGATTGCTGAGTTGACAAGGGGTGGACTGTGATGGTTAGGTTAATCTGTCAACTTGGCCATGTAATTGTTTCCAGGTGTTTGTTCCAACAAGCACTGGGCTAATTGTAATTCAAGGGCATTTATGGACTTCGATCACCAGTGAGTTTACTGCGTGGATGGTTGAATACATCTGGATCAATCAGGGAGATTACATCATCAGTGGGTGAAGCTTTTATCCAATCAGTTGAATGCCTTAAAAGGGGAAGTGATTTCAACATTCAGAGAGAATTTCCCAGCTCGTCATTGGACAGGCAACCTCTCCCAGAAACTCATCAAGGACTTTTCATCGGACTTTGATCGGAGCCCCTGGTTTGCAACCTGCCTGCAGAACCTGGACTTGTGCATCCCCACGGTCGTGTGAAAGACTCTTTTAAAATCTCATATAATTGACAGATTTCTCATGTCGATTCTGTTTCCTGAAAGAACCCTGAATAATACAAACATCCATGATAACTTTTCTCAACTCCTTTATGTCATCTGGAAAGTTAGTTTGTTACTTTGACTAGGCCACATCTTTGTGTTTCTTGGTATGGATGGTAAATTTTTTGTTGGTGTCTTAGCACCTGATATACTATATGTATTCATTCTTGGTCTCTTTTCTCTCCTTAGTCTAGGGCTTTCTATTTGATTGGTTTTGTGCTACAGTCCCTCTTTGATACTTAGTTCAAGTTAATTTGAAACTTATACTTGTTTATGCTTAGCCAATCTGATTTTTTCCAGCTTTTTACCATGTTTCTTACCCTTTCTCTCTTGCTTCTTGCAGATTAGGAGCCAAGGATGCAGTTGGTATTGTGAGCTGTGGAAACTGAAGCTGCCCAGTTTGCCCCAGAAAGTGAAGAAACTTCTCCCACTTTTCTCACCTGCAGCATTACATATGTAACTGTAGCTGTGTGTGGTAATCCAAGCCATGCAGGCCTAGATAATCTATAGTTGGTATGGGGGACTGATGAAGTTCCACACTTTTTCCTCCCCTACTTGGGGCATGGATGGAGCCACAGGAGTGGGCAGCCAACTAAGCTGTGTGAGTCAAAACTAACTGCAGTTAACCAGGTAGATATAAGAAACACATATCTCCCTCCTACCCTGATAGGGGTAGAATTGAAGCCTCCTATGTGCCCAGGATTCTAGTCCTTGTAGGCTGAAAGTGACTGCAGTTTCTGGAGAAAGTGGCAGTCCCTCCTTCTGTTTTGTCTGGGACAGGGATAGAGCCACGGATGTGTGCAATAATATAGTTTGTGTGGGCAGAAAGCAGCTGCAGTTGCCTGGAGAATTTGAGGAAACACCACCTCCATTCTATCTTATTGGGGCTGGGGACATATAAACAAGTTTGCGCACCAACCTAGTCTGTGCAGGCCAGAAGTGCCTGCATTTGTCCAGAAAGACTGCTGCAGATCCCCCAACTTCCTCCATGCTGGAGGTGAAGCTGGAGCCTAGGCTAGGGCTGCAATCCAAACTCGTGGACAGACACCAGTCCCTGTATTCACTGTGATTTTCTGTCAGCCACACTTCCCTTCTTGCCAGAGGCAGAGATAAAATGAAGCCTACTGGACTTTTTCTGGCTTGGACATGCTCAAACTTTAGTTGCTATTAGAATTGGACTCAAGCCATCCAAATTTACTAATCAGTAGCTGAAATTGGTGCCTAACCATGTCTTCCTCTCCCATATTTGGGAAATGGACTTTCTAACTCTAGTTAGGGAATAGCTTCTGAATTGGTTTGTGCCTCCTGCAGGGGAGGGACCCTGGCCTTCTCAGTGTGAAGTGTTCTACTCATGAATCGTCACTGCAGATGGGATGCTGTAATATGCTCCTTTCCCCTATGTCCCTCAAAACAGTGATTTAAATAGTTGACTCTTGGAGCTCCTTACTCTGCCACCACCTTGCCCTCTCCACACATAGATATATTTTTCCATCATTAATTTTTAAGTTTCCTTTTCAAAACTATTTTACAGACTAAGGTGACCTCAAAATAAAAAATTCCATTTCAATGAAGATGAAGCCTTAAAAATAAATTAATCTGAATGATACATTGTTTTTCTTTACCTTTAATTATAAAAATCTTTCATGTTCTCAAAAATATGGAAAACCAGAAGGTAACAGTCTGGTAGTACAAAACATATACAACTGGAAGGCATTACTGACAACTTAATCCATCTAAATCATATTCTGTATTATGCAATTTTAAGATTTAGAATTATCTGGTGTATAAACCATTGGGAGAAAGCATCTCAGTATATCCCAAATTATGCTGTGTAAATATTTCCTCACTTATAAGTGAAAAGCCAATTTTTTATTTTAAAATAATATTTAAAATACTTGTTTGGAGAACTCTTAAATTAATTGCTTGTTAATTTGAGTGGATATAAACAATAACATTATTTTAGTCATGTGCATGGGGAAAACAAGCAAATGTGAATTTCTTTCCCCATATTATCCACCTCCCAAAATAAAATGGGAAATAGTACATAAAAATTCAACATATATCTTTCCACATATATAATATAAATAACATTTTCTCTATACTTATGCTAATTTTTCCCTTTTGAAATGTGCATTTTCATTCTTTCTTTCCAGCTTTTGCTACAATTTCAAATAATTACTTTCTGTTATTGAATTAAAATGTTATGAGTCTGTGGCTTTTTAACATTCATCAGATGATAAATGAAGGAGACTTTTTTTGATTTTGGGAAATTCATGAAGTAAATGATAATAGTATTCATAAAATTATGGTTCACAAATGAAATTAATCTTCTTAAGAAACTACTGTTAGTAGGGTACTCAGGCAAAGGCAAACAGTCTTTCTGCATTTATTGCTACAAAATTAATTACCTAATTAAATTGTTGATATTCTAACCAAACAATTTTTGAAAGTATGTATATGAAACCCCAGTTTTCTCTGATTCCAAAGTCACAGATGATGCTTTATTTTACTTGGTGAAATCGTCCCTTTTGATTTCACATTCCCCTTAAATTAATGATTCACCACGTATTGACTGCCACCAATTTTCTAGCTCCTTAATTGTAGATTGGAGAGGATACATATTTTCTATTCTTGACACTGCCATTGATTTTAGTTATGAACTTTACAAGTAACTTCATTTTTTTCTATAATGATTTCTGCATCCAAAATATAGAGACAATATTTTTCATATAACTAAACAAGTGAGTCAGATCTAAGTTTCAAATTTAAGATAGATAAAAAAGACCTTAGGGAAGAATAAAATACTAAGTAAGTTGGCATGCTATTGTGTTCAGTTTGTAGCTCATACAAGAGTAATTGTATGTTAGAGAAGTAATAATTACTTGAGGTTTTCCTAGGTTACATACATACAGAATACCTAACTAGGACTTAACAAGTCAGATCTTGAAACCAGAGTTTTCTTAGGCCAGTTTTTAAATTCATAATAACAAAAAATACCCCCAATTTTTCAAAATACCTTATATTTCATGCAAAACCACGTAATTCCCATGATTAATGACACAAATTCAGTCATTCTAATTTTGATTGTAGATGGAAATGCCACACGAGAATCCAAATTCTCAAAGTCTGTACAAAAATAAATAGTACTCAAAATTTGCAAACTTACCATATTCCTCTCTACTACATATATAGCCAACTTACAAAGAGTAATAAAGTTACACTTAACATACCTGAATAAAAAGCACTGAATCTTATATTCTCAAATATGTGCATTGGTCTTTCAGTATGGGGGTAGGATTTTCCCTGGGAAAGTGGCATTGGCAATTATGGTAGTCAGTGTGAACAGGGAGCTTATTCTTTGGATGTAGTTCTTCTCACTGCTCTGGTACATATGAATTCACTTTCTCTTAATCAATGATTCACTGACTTTCTACCCAAAGCCATAATAATGTTTTCTTCTAAAATGAATTTCCCAGACTTATAAGCATCATTTTCCTGTCATTGATTTTTCTGCTTGTTTTTTGGGAATATCTCATCAAACACCAAATGAGCAATTCCTTGATTTTATTGTTGTCTTAATCTCAAAATAAATAACCCAATGTAAATCAGAGAGTATGCTTGTATCTAAATTTAATTTTTTATCTATACAATGATATCAAAAATAAATTCGGTGTATATCACATATTCAGTGCATATATGGCAATGAGGGGGCATAATTCACCATGGTTCTTCGATTCCTGCTTCAATTGTTGTGGGACCATTTCTACAGTTTTTTTTTTTTTTGGTGTTGTCTGTTTCCTCATTGAAATGTGGTTATCTACTGTTAAGATTATTTCATTTCAGTTTTTTGAAATCATATTTCCCTCACTATTAGTGCTATTGATAATGTGTAATTTCTAATTCTTCCTACCTTTGCCAAAGTAAACCATGTACAATTGGAAGTTATAGATGCTGAGAAAAAATTTGAAGGCAAGTAAATGAATTTTAATATTCAAATGAGTCAAATAAAGATCTGTAATTCATTACTAAAATTATTCCCAATGGGGTCTCACTCACATGATTAACTAAATAATGGGTAAAATATAAATTGTAAAACTACATTTTTCTTGTTCTATGGCATTCAATTTTCCTTGCAAGTTGTTTGGAATTACCTTCTCAAGTAATTAACTGACCTCATGTATTTCCATTTTATTCACATTTTTAGACCAAGTAAAGCTTGAATAGCTGGATTCTAACAAGTATGTAAGCCTCTAGTTTCTTAGCTATGTGTGATTCATGCATCATAGTCATTAGTCATTTGCCCTGGGTCCAAAGATTCAGTGTTCTGCTCTTTATGAAAGTTTTTTAAATGAAAATAAATTTATGAGACTTTTGCTTTGAGGGTCTGTGTTTTCCATAGTCTGTTTATACTGACTGAGGTGAAAAGAAGAGTTTTGGTCCTCATGTTAGTTTCATTTCTCTACTATATTTGGCTTCATTGTATTCCCCAATCACATTAGAATATGTTTTGTTAATTTCTAATTATTATTTAAGTAAATTTCCTGAAAAATTTTAAACTTAGGCTCTTATCATCATTCTCTGTGGATTTAGGAAACTCCCATAATGAGAATTTATATATATATATATATATATATGGATATGGCTAAATATAAATTTGTCTCTCCTCTGCTCCTTATCACTTCTATGCATCACTTTTTCCTTCATTTCTTCTTTAACAATGCATCCACAGTTGGAATCTGGCTTCCAATGTGCTGCATGAGCAGAATAAGTAATAGCAAATATGTTTGAGCACTTACCATATGGTCTGCATACCAAATAATCTCATTCTGTCTTCAAAGGAAACCAATGAGATGAACACTAAGAACTTCCATGAGAAAATCCTGTCTAAGATAATCAGGTAAGAAATAAATTATCAATAAAAGCCAGAGGAATACCTAATTTAAGGAGTGAGGAAGGGTTATATTAAGGAAGGCTCATAACATGGGCTTTGGAGAGTATGGTGGTGTCCTGTTTCTTGATTTAAGTGTAGGTTTTAGAAATAAATCAACTGTATGTATTTTTAAAAAAATTTTCTTTATATATTCTATTTCATAATTTAACAGGGTAAGAAATATGCAGGACAAGTCTAAACAATTATCCAAGTCAGTGAAACAATCCAGGATGTGAGCTTTGTTATGCCTCTAAACAACTAATTTGAAAGCAATTCTAAATTGCTTTTTTTTTTACTGTCCAGTCAATTCCCTAAAAACCTAAAGTAACTTTTTAGCTATTATTTTGCTTTTCTTTTAGATGCTTCCTCCAGCCAAGGCAGCATTTCCAAAGTTGTTCTTTCTCTTTACAGAGAAGAATTTCTCCCCTGGAAAACCGTCTGTGTTTCCCCTCCTTTCTCCTTTCAGACTTCTCAGGGTCCTTGCCTCTAGATCTTTCTATCTTCACTCTTCATCCAGTAAAGATATTTGCTCTCATGGATTTTCTACTCTCTAAAGTGAATAAAAATCCATATATGTTTTTCAATGTAACAATTATGTAAATGAAATCTTCTTCATATAATATGTACTATCCCTACAACTGCATACAAATACTTTTAATGTATTTTGTATGTACACCCATTAATATAAACAAATTAGAGTCACTATATATATATATATATATACACCTATTTTCAAACTCCTTTTTTAGTCATCATGGTATCATTAAATATTCACAAAGGTAGAAAATCAAAGAAAAAGACAATTGCTCTCCTCCTGTTTCCACTGAGAGCTTTACCAATTTAGAATATTTTAGAATATTTTAATCTACTTTTTGATATTTGTATTTTTCCCAAAGTAGACACTATATGTGCTTTATTATTTTATACCATGTTTTTATCCCTCAGTTTTAATTGATGCTATAAAATTTAACCTTGTGCATTAAATTCTTGATGGACAGTGTCTTCCTGAGAAAAATTCAGTTTCTCTGTTAATAAAATACAAAATTAATA